>JAGFPH010000565.1:437785-450631 GCA_018207615.1 Philaenus spumarius
GAGGTCACTGGAATGTCTGAGAGGAATATTGAAGGAATGGGTGATAGGGCGCGGTTAGCTATTTAGAAACAAATAATTCACTACCTAATGGTACTTAATGTAATGGTAAGATTGAACAGGAGTTTGTGCTCCATTTATCGGGTAAAATGTTTAAAACAAATCATTTGACTGTGTACTAGTAGCACAGCACAGGTGTTTGGGTACATTTTCTCAGGTAACTCCAAAACTCCTAAAAATCAGGCCTGCAGATTATGTCCAAATGCCCGAAATTTAGGTTCGGGGGAAATTGGGACTGAGCTGGAGAAATTTTGGCCGGGGAAAAATCCACAAAAAATAAGGAAATTGTAATTATTTTAGGGAAAATAGATAAGAAATGAATGGTAACAAAGGTCGGCCTAATCGGTTTGTATGATACATATAGGCCTACATTACACTCCAACACACACACACACAAAGTGTGTTGTCTGCTCTTTCTGCAAGCAGCAAGTCGGACAGGATTCCTATTTAATTTTCACCGCACAAAATATCGTACGGCCAAGCCGCTGATACGATATTTTTGTGCCGGTTGATGAATTTGGCAGTTTCCTGATTCTTGACTGGCGTTCAAATACTGAACTTTCGTTAGTATCGGTATGCAAATTTTGATTAGTTTCATACAAATGATATTATTCAAGCGATAAGAATTAAATCATATAAACAAAATTATACAACGATACTTAAAATGCACAGGTATTACTAATGTTTTTTACCGAAATTCGAAATCAGTCTTTATCAGTACATACAATGTGATGACTCATTTGTTTCCTTTTTCATTGCGTAGATGGGGTGGAGGGATGGGGTATACTGTTATCTGTTATATCTCATATCTTAAGTTTTCGACCCCTTCAGGTTGTAAGTAGCAAGTGGTCTAGGTCATCTAGGTGGTTGTTTATTACTGTGATGTTTAAATTTATATAGTGATTTTTTCCGTCGCAATTGTTTATTATTGTGATGTTTAAGAGGCAATGTAGTGAACCATCGGACGATTATTAAGTATTATATTTATAGTGCTTTTTTATATTTTCAGTAGTGACTGTGGTAGGTAATTCGGTAATTGAATTGGAACTAATTAAACATAACATTTAACTTTGTATTTACCTCTTAAGTATTAGGCCTACTTTTAAACATAATAAAATAGCAATAATCAAGTTGTATTTCTTGTTTTAAACCTTTTGGGATTATCTGACGATATTTCACCGTAGATATTTAATTTCACCGTACTTAATTAAGTAAAAATAATGGTTTTTCTTTTTTTAAGATTTATATTGGAATTTATAATGAATATAATAATTATTATTAAAACATAATGTAAATAAATATGTTGAAATAGATAAACAAACTGTGTTAATGTCTGGCGCATCTGTAACAAATAGTGATCAATTTTGGGGATATTTTTAGAGAAAGAAAGTGTATTCTGGGGAAATTTCGTGTACTAAAACATATTCTGCACCCCTGCTCAAAACTGTAAACATTTTGTTTATAAGGTAGGTTTAAAAAGAACTATAATAACATTCTTAGGCCAAAAAACAAGTTAATCCCCATCTGAGTTTAAATTTCAACATATTTCCCCAGACCCTCCCTTTCTTATGAAGGAATTCCATACCAGACCCCCCAAACCGTACGGAACCTTCTCTTTTTGGAAGTCAGTCATTTGGCAACCCTATATAGAGTGAATGCGCAGCTGATGAATGCACAGTAGATCTTGACATTAAATTTATGTTGTGTGCTAACTTCACCTCTTCTGGACACCTTGCAACTCACAACAAATAGGCTCAGTAATGTTTTTCTTTGAGGTACAGCACCCTTCAGTATCACTTTTTGTCTTTAACTTTCACATTTCTTCAGAACAAATAAAGGTATCAAGCTGAATTTTGGAAGGCCTGTGTTTGGTACCTCAGAAAATAATATTTTATGATACTGTAAAGTATTATTTAAAATGCATTTATTTACGATTATAAAAAATATTTTATTTATTAAAGAATGTTGTGACATAGGTTTTAAGACATACTTGAAAATGTTGCTCAAACCAAATTTCCATCCCTCCTTTATTTTTAAAAGTATTGAGGCCAAATTTTGATATTTTTGAAGTGTTTAAGGTACCCTACTCATATTACTTCTCACGGAACTACTTACTTCAAAATAAATTTCCTGATGCAGAGTAATTTAGTTCAAATAGTTCAACTACGCAATCAGTGTTATGATATTAGTTTTCAAAGTAAAATAATAACTTACTATTCTAGTCGGAAAGTTTACCTTTTCATATAAAGTTACGGAAGAATCGTTTGGGGAAATGTCAATCCTTTTTGTTCCTTCTGAAGACTGAACTCGTAAAGTCTGCAACAGTAAAACAAACATTATTAGGCCTGCAATAAGCACCTGTACCCTTTTATTGATAATAACAACATTTGTGTTCATATTTATGGCTTTATTCATTAGGCCTAAACAGTAGGACCCTGATTTACAGAGTTCCGGTTATCTGAGGTGCATTATTAAAAATAAGTTACCTAATCAAACGCACTCGCTACATAGCGAGTTTAGCATTAATGCTAAACTGCCGTTGCTTATAGTTAAAAGGACGTTCTAGCAGGTTCTGTGCATAACCGGTTTGAGCTCAACAAATCCCAGCAGTAGAAGGGATCAACTACGTTAATGATATTAATGAATGGATAAATGCTGAAGACAATCTGGAGTGACAGATGACACGGTCGTGGCGGCAATAAATGAAGAAGTACGTCAACTAAGTGAAGGTGAAGATGATGTTGTGCCTGTAAAACGGTGGAATTCAAGCGTTCGTGAAAGCGCTGAGTTACATAAAACAACTGCCTCAAGTTACTCCAACTGACCTGCTACTGTGTCGTTGGTATGAAATAGCAGCAGCAACTAATAAAAAGAGCGTCATCAAACAGAATAATTTGAAGGTTTACGTTTCGCACCAATCTTAACTACAGTACTATATATGTGAGTTTTCTTTGATACAATATTAGTTTTATACCACTGTTCACTGTGTAGTTTTTTTTTAATTTGTAAGATTATGTAATTTTTAATTCTTTTCCCATATTTCTTTGTACAGTACATCGAGGTTAATATGTAAGTATGTAAATATATAAGTTAAATGTAAGGCCAAACATTTAAAAATTTAAAGAGTACATACCGGCAAGAATTCATAAAGGTACAGGAATCCAAGAGAAGCGGAAAGGGAACTGACAACTTGTACGAGCCAAATACTTCCATACATCAATGCAGTTATCTAGAATTGTACGACTCAGGCTAGGTACTCGGTGTTTATTCGTACGAAATTATTTTGTGCCTAAACGCACAATCACTTATGAAAAGCCCAATTATATTAACATGTAGATGCTTACAGATTCTATATTTAATAGATCTGATATCCGATTTGTTCCCATCTCGTAGGAATTTCATATGATTTTATGTACGATTGCATTGAAAATGCATGTTGAAAAGTTAACTTTAATATATGAAAGCAAATAGCCGTGATGTGAATAATATTTACTTCTATTAAAACAGGGAATGCCTAGGGAAATTAAGATATTTTACTATGCTTTCATAAAAATTCATACAGTAAAACCTCGGTTAACCGAACTCGGGTCAACCGAAACCCAGGTTATCCGAAACAAAAATAATAGCCCTATTGTATGTACAATAGGCTATTTAATTTTAATATGTTTAATCAAAATTATAACCTTTTTCTACAACTTAAAACATCTATTAGAAATTAAGTAGCGGCTTTAAAAAAATGTGCCAATGTCAAACTTAGAACTCAGTTTTCTCAGAACTTGACAAATGTTAGAAGTCCCCCCTTACCTTTGATGTCGGTCCGCCTTTTTCTCCCTCCTCAGAATCAAACCGTGAAATAAACAAAATACGTATTTCTTTTCACATTTATTTATGCGCACAGTGTAACTGAATCTTTATTTTAACGTTTTACACTCAAAAATTAGGTTGAAAATGTGGAAAAATGTAATCTCCTGATGGTCCCATCAAAGTCCGTAGAGGGGGTTCCACTATAGCAACACTGCTAACTCTCCCACCTCTAAGGAACAATTCACACCGACAATGCCGACGCTTGCTATGCCCCGCTATATATCGCAAGCATACACCTGGGAAGCGATTTTTTTTAACATAACCGTTATCTTTCTATCGACGCATGCACACTCGCCTTTATTTCTTCCTTTCCAGGCGCCAAGTCGACACCCAAACCGCATGTTGCTTGTTTTGATTACATAGTTACATAGTCTGGCAATGTGAATTGCACATAGCGAGTATTGCAGGCATAGCATACATCCGTGAACAGACGCTAAGTTAGGTGTGTGAAGGCCATGACACACACTTTTGGAGGATGCAAGTAACAAATAGTAACTACACTAAAGTCTTTGTTGTGGGCAATCGGTTGTAATTTGTTTCCTAACAAACGTACCGCAGTCTATAAATTGAGTTGTGATGACTGTCCTAAATTTTATATAGGACAGACGGGTCGTTCGTTTGCCAAGAGATTTAAGGAACACTTGCCGAAATCTAAACCGACTAAAATAGTGTCAAATTTTGCAGCTCACCTTGTTGATTTCGATCACAAATACACTGACCTTCAGACCAACATGAAGGTCCTAAAGTTTTGTGACAAGAGCACATACATGAGTGTTTTTGAAGAATATGAAATTTACAAGGCGATGAAAATGGAACCCCATAATGTCTTAAATGATAAGTTGTCTTTTAGTGGCAACTCAATATACAACACTGCTTTAAAGTTAACTAATAATTTCACAATTGGAAGGAGGGAAAATGTCCACTGACTTAGGACTTTGTATCGGTCAGTCCTAACCCAGTACCCGTGCGGGCAACTACGAACTAAATGTTGTGCGTTGTTGGTTGTATATTTTTGTGTATGTGTTGTAATATCAATGTGTTGTAACAGTTTTTTAATGTTTGACCACCTCATGTGAGCGACTTTTACACCAGAAGATGGACAATTGAATACGTCCGAAACCGCTGTAGTGTTTTTAATACTAGTGGATCACTTGACGGAAAAAAACAGGTAATATAAATTAACCTTGTATTAAGATAGTGATTCGGGGACCTTATCCACAACTAAAATAATCCTAAAAATGTAATTTTAACTTAAATAAGAAACATAAGTTTAGCCTACGCAGATGACACTACTTTGCTAACACATAAAAAATAAGCAAAGCTGTAAATAATTATATACTGGAAAAATCTTATGTCTTGTTTGCAGCAAATAAACAGCTGTGGATAATGAAATAGGCCCTAACTAAAAAGATACTTTTTATCTTACAAAGGTGTATCAAATTAAGTAAGCCTTAACTTTGGACTAAACTGAAACATTTGTACCAAAAGGGATGTTTAGGCCGACTTGCTTTTCCAGATTATTAATTAGCTCAGAAAACTGAAACTGTGTAGGTCTACAACAGATTCCTATAAAATTTTGGTAATTAAATTTCCTGACTTTCTCTGATTTCTTTCTCATCTTCCCTGACCGAATCAAACAGCATTTTGGAAATTAATTTACTGAAACATTTGCAATACATTTTAGTGACATAAATTATATTATACATTTTAGCCTCCTCCTACACTACATCCATTTATAAGGATTTTGTTTGCTAAGTGCTGGGTGTAAATTAATGTTTTATCTAGAGTTTATAGTCTAGTGTTGTTGATATGAAACATTTCCTCAGAATACAGTGCTAAACAATGGGAGCAAACAGTACATGTTCACTTTTAGTGGTTAGATTCCCTGAGTCAAGTTAACTGAAACTACACAACACACTTGGGATAATCAGAAGCATCCCTCAATCTAAAAAAGTCAATCCCTGATTTGCTCTAACTATTTTTCGTCTCCCTGACCCTACGAACCCTGTATAAGTATAAAGAACCTTGTAATTCAAGTATTTTATTCATTACTTGTGACTGGAACAGGTTAGGTTAAATTTTCATAAATTAAATCTATTAAAATGGAATACAAACAAAATACACCAGGATAATAAATAAAAGTAAAGATTGTTAAGAAGGATTACATTTATTCAGAAAACTAATTAAATCCTAAAGAAAATTTATAGGCCTACTTCTGTTTTATTCTACTTGTAAATGTTAGGCATGTTTACGTTTGATTTGAATCATTATTTTTAATCAATATATCATAACTTCTTGTAATTCATTGTTTTCTAATAATTAAATAATTCATCTGTCGGCCAAAAGCTATAGAATTTTTAAAGTCCTTTAGTAAAACTAAGGTAGTAATCATACAGTACCAAATTAATTGTAACCCTTTTCAATTCGATTCAATTTGAACACTCCAAAATACTGACATTTAATTAATTTAAAGAGTAATTTTCTTTAAACTTATATTTGTGAATTTAGGTAAAGAAGTGTTTATTTTTGACTGATGATTCCTGATGTTTAATATCTTGTTTAGATTGGAATTATGAATTTTAGTATACCACTACTTTTGGAAATAACATCAGCTTTTACAATTTGGAAACATATTTAGACAAAACAGAACATTTATTGGTCCTTCAGCACATGTACAACATTGCAATAGACTTTGTCACATACAGGCTTAACTTAGTCATTAAAACTAACATGACAGATGACCCAGGCTTACTAAATATTGATATCACAATTCAAATAATCCACCAAGTTATAAAATGGGTGCTTTTTCAGCCAACCATAAAAGTAGGCTGTCAGTTTACGTTCAGGTTCTTTTATAGGTGGCAATCCAGCAATGTAGAACAATTAGAGGAAGACTAAAAATTCACCATATTTCCTAATCAAGTATAAAACTTGTGGTGCTGTAGGCCTATATTTATTTTTTCTGTGATATTGTTTGGTATTATGTACTTTTTTCTATAATATATGTAGTTTCAAGTAAAACAGTTAATTCTGTAGCCTACCTCGAAAATGTTAATTAACCAACTGGAAAAAAGAAAGATATTTATATATTGCTAGTTAAATTTACTGTAGTAACATAGAGAGCTAGCAGTATGTTGATGTTAAATAAATACAAACACGAAACCTAACCAACTATGCACAAAATTTATCATTTTAAAATAGCGTAGTAAACTACATACATAAAACTAAACCTAGCCTAGATTAACCAATATGAAATGTATCTCTCTATTAACATAGCATAACATACGAAAAACCAAACCTATAGGTGAACAAGTGTTCTTTCAAAGTAGGCCTACATAAAAACAAAGCAATATTTACTAACTAAAATATATGACTGTTTCATATATATATATATGCCTATTAAAGTTAACTTACTTTTTGTTCAGATGTTTCTGAAAATGTCCTAATATTTATATTATACCATTAGTGTTGATTATTAAACCAAAACTTACCAGATCTAACTTGTAAAATAAATTTTGTAATCATATGTATTAAAATTACAAATGCCAAATAAAATGATTTTGTATTTAGTAAATCCATGTAATACCAAATGGTAATGTGATGGCTGGTGAATTTAAGAATACTGAAACAAAAAGGCCTTATAACAATTTATCCTTTTTTTCATGTATTAATTTTTCAGGGGTTTCAATAGTTTCCAACTTCCAAGTATTTACATTACTAAACTAGGGTAGTGTTATAGAGTGATTATTATAAAAGACAAAATAAAAAAGTACTCTATTGATGTAAACCTTATAGCCTAAGACCAAGCCTTAATTCAACCAAGTTTATATTTTACAGCACCACAGAACTCTACCAAGAATTAGATACGAGATGCGTTCAAAATTCTTCGTACAATTTACCCAAGACAGACTTTTAGTTCTAGCATTCTACAATAGCATGGCAAAAGGCAGCAAATTCATACATAAAATTTAGATTTTTTTAACTTAATTGGTTAACACTATCCGTGAAAAATTATATCCAGATGTCGCTAATAAAAACAGCATGAAAAAAGTTATATAGATAAGAAGTTTGATCTAAATATTTAAAGAGTTATGAACAACTAGCTTAAATTAAATCACATATTTTTATAGCCTTTTTCTAAAAATACTTTCAAAGTTAAAGAAAATTTTTCATACTCAAAAGTTAACCTGTTATTAGGCCTAGGCCTATTTTAGCTTGATAAAAAAATGGGGTAGGACATTAGAAATTTGAGTTGGTCTAGTATTAAGCCCTTAAGTATACAAAGTATATTTAGATCCTCACACACAAAACTGATAACAATTATTTATAATAGGCTATAATTAAGTGAGGTAGGCCTAGGCTAATTAAAAACATAATTTACTGTAGCCTAATTACAGTAGTTAAGGTCATATTAGGTTTATTTTTATAAATCCTCTCACAAAGTCTTAACCTATGAATAATATTTTCAATTTAGGGAAACTAAATTTTATGAATTTTACAAACTTTAAATAAAAGGTGTATTTAAAATTAAAATTTTACAATTATTATTTTTTTAAATGTTTAAGTATTTTAATGTGCTTATTATTTTGATTGATACAGTAGCAATTTTCCTAGCTTAAACCAATTGGATTGTCTTTTTCGACTGCCTTAAGCAAAAAAATATTTCAGAATAAATTATTGATATAGGTGACTAATTTTTGCAATTACTCATACAAAATTACAACTTATGGGATTAATGGTGTTTTGACCATAATAGTGACGGTGCAACAAAAGAATGTTTACTATTGGATTGAACTAGCCTAATACCTAAAGGGTACAGCAGTGAAAATGCCTTATATTACCATTTACATCATTAGTTATGTATATATTGAAAATAAAAATAATATTATTATATATTTCTTTGATAAAATAAAAATCTTACAATATTTTTTGACTTCGACATTCTGAAGCATTTATATAACGAGCAACGCTAATCTTACTGTCACGATATAGTTGAAGTTTAGATCAGCTGTTCAGCTGTTCTTTTATGATTAAAATTTTGATAGCTAGGCCACTTATGAATTTAATCTGTGGCTGTCACAAAGCAACAGTAGATTAGTAAATTAAGAGTTGTTTTTGTTCTGATTTCAAGGCGGAGAAACTTTGAACTTATTTAACATGACATTATATAACATTATATGAATGAAAATGAGAATTTACGGGAAATTCTCAGAAAAACTTCTTAGATATAGGTATATCCCCCTGTGAACATAACTGTTTAGTCATAACAAACTTGAGACATGTGGCCCTTCAGTTGGTATAATGGACATTGTTAATACTTAGATAATGAGAAGTGATAATTACATATTCCAGGAAGCAAAAAAAGACAATGATGGCAGTAATAGGGCATCGTTTTAAAGTATATCCATCGAGAAATGTATGAAAATCCCAAATTTTTAAATTATGCTTTGTCGTCGATTAACATTTTTTAAACAAAATTAAATAATTTTTAAATCTGACTTTTCATAAGAAATGATTAAAGTGTTTATTTGCTAGGAAGCCGGGCGTTCTATAATAAAAACTTTATCCTTACCCACTTTTAAGATAAGTAAAACCGTAGGTCTATTATTAAAATGAACTTTGAGAGTCCTTTTAACACGTTGCGTGCTGAATGCGGTTAAAGCCGCGAAAAATGTCCATCGCCATGACTGAGCGCGGCTTAAACCGCACATGCATTAGGGTATTTACTTTACATTGGAAAGGGGGGATTTAGTCATTGCCTATGGCCATATTTCGTATCTCAGTAGTTAGTAGAGACCCTTCTACGAGTATACTGTTAGCGTACCGTAGCCTATAGGAGAATATCGACTGCAAAAAAAGTTATAGGCGTTCAAAAACTGTCGTTTTGAGTCTAGTTTTCGACCATTCTGCCAATATTTTCACAATTTAAGGTAAGTTATTAATTTAAATCAATTATTTTTATCACTTCTATTCATATCATAAAATATTTCACCATATTAGTGAAAAATAAATTTTAAAATAACAGAATTTACTTCTTAACAGTTCATTTTTTCGCTTTGTCCTCATTTTATCTTGGTTTATGAATGATTAGTATTTTTATATAAATCTAAAATTAATATATTATGTACATTTTTTAAATATTTTCATAATGGTTCATAAATCCAATAAAAACTTATTTAGATAAAAATAAATACAAAATCATTCACTAATATAATTAATTTTCATTATTAACATTTACTATTAAATAAATGTGTTTTACGTAAAAATATTACTAGTATTTTTATTATTCAGAAAAGGGTTAATTATAACTTATTGAAAGAGATTCACAATAAACGGCACCAGGAACTGCCAACTGGCACATACTTTCTGACAAACATATTTAAATTATTAAACAGATTCACTGTGACTTGTAGGGTGGGATAAGAGAGGTAATTTTTAATATAAGTTGGAGATTTACTAATAAATATTATTATTATCGAGAGAGTAAACTATTCGATCGATTTCGAACAAATTTGCACCTAACACGTCAATTAGGCCTTTATAGATGCACGAAAAAAGCTTTTGAAAAATTTTGAAAAACAACCCCCTTTATGGCCAAAAATCAGTTATTATTAGTATTAGCTAAACGAGAATTTTTAGAAAGACGCGGTTTTTTGCATGTGGTAGGGTACATTAAAGGCTACAAATAAACCAAATTTTATCAAAATCGTTAGAGCCGTTTTTTTATAAAAAAATAATAACTGATTTTTTGGGGTTTTTTTTTTGCCAAAAAGGGGGTTGTTTTTCAAGCATCTATACAGGCCTACTTGACAAGTCTGGTGCAAATTTGTTTGAAATCGATCGAATAGTTTTCGCTCTAGCTTTGTATACATACAGACATTTTGTACAAACCACTTTTTTGGACTCAGGGTGACCCAAATTGGATATTTCCACAAAAATCTCAACATCATTTTTTGCGATCACTATACTTTCTCTATACTATAGTATAGTGAGAAAGTAGAAAATGGGCATGAAATGAATAGATTTTATTATGCGGTTATAACCGCGCTCAGTCATAGATCAACGCGTCAAGATTTATGACTGATGCGGTTAAATCTGCAAGCTCGATTCAAGGGCGCCAACTTGCTAGTCATTGCTAATAGGAACGTAAAATTTTGTAGCACGGAAAGTGTTAAGCAAGCGTTTAAAGCAGCCCGATGACGGCTGCAAAAAAAGATGCCACTACTCTAACACAATGGGTACAGCTAGAACGTTGAGTGGTAGTGTATAAAATTCCCTACTGCTTGCAATAGTCTAATTAATAAAGTAGTTGTCTTTTTGCAACTAAAAAAATCTGCACAAAACACCAACATAAAAGGCACCTTAATCAGTAAGTACTAGACTGAGCCTAAACCATTGTAGAAATAAGGATATACTTTTCAGATTGTTGTTCTAATTATTTTAAACAAAATAATAAGGATTTTTTGAAGAAAATGCAAGTTTTATTTACAAATGATTAGAACATGAATGAGTACCTGTCTATGAATTTATATATTTATCACTATGTTCATGTATCAACGTTATAACGTTGTCTGAAGTCAGGAGATATATGCAATTAATGTCTTTATATGGCTTTTTTGTGTTACCTTTTCTTAATAGGCAGTTATTAAATACATTTATGAATTGTGTTAGCTAGTGCTGTTAAATATTAATGTTTGGGATCTTCCTTTATCCCTTCCCCCGGTATTCATAATTGACACCAAGTGCCTCATACCAGACCTCTTATGGCCAAATTTGTCTCTTATATTCAGTTAATGTTCAAACTACGAAAACTAATTAACTAATTATTCAATATACATGACATTTTTACCATATCTTAATATTATATTGGTACATACAAAATTTTTATAGTTACTTACTTAATGCAGCACTGAAATTTTTTTAAGTCCAAATAAAAAACAAATTAAAAAATAAGTTCACTCCCAGTTATAACTTTTACAAAAATGTTAGGAGACACTTTATATTTGGTAGGCCATAAACTGTCTGTTTTATTTGTGTCAAATTACTACAAAACTACATTTAATAAATCAAAAAAATTAACCATGTATTTTAAATTCAGTCTAGCCAAGTTTTACGCGACCCTTGGTTTACAAAAGTTGTGCTACAGATGATTATAAACACAGATCTAAAACCCTAAACAGCTGGAAGAAATAACAAATGATATACAACTGTACTGTAAAATGTTCTCTGAACACGTTTCTGAAGTTAGTTTTAAAATATTCCAACAGATGGCGAAGTTATACTATGGATTAGTACGGAAACCCGGGGAGTGACAAAAATAAATTGCTACGAGTTACTACGGAATACTGGGGAAAGGGTTAAACAAGTAAACTGAAACAATCAGGTCTTATTGATTGCAACTTTAAGATCAGTAAGTTCAGGCATGTTGATTAACATTCAACAAGTCAAACATTTCAATAAGTAAATTGAAGACACAACTCTTGATTTAATGTAATTTAACAATTTAATGTCGATTAGCATTTCACTAGTACCGTACCTGGTTAAATGTGACTCAAACATCTACAGAAACAGAAGAATGATTCACATTCAACAATTACATTGAAGCCACAAGTCTCTGGTTGATTGCAACACGAACATCAACAGGTTCAAACATGTCAGTTTACATCAACAAAAAATTGAAGCGTCAGGTTGTAGGTTGATTAAAATAATAACATCTATAGGCTCCAACATGTTGATACGTGCTTTTAACAAATAAACTGAGGCGATGTTCCCTGGTAAATTGAAACTTTAATATTTATAAGTTCAAGTATGTCAGTTTACATATAACAAGTAAATTGAAATGAAAAGTCCCTGGTTGATTGCAACTTGAACATCTGCAGGATTAATCATGTCGATTTACATTCAACAAGTAAATCCAAGCGACAA
>JAGFPH010000565.1:450641-461983 GCA_018207615.1 Philaenus spumarius
ATTCAACAAGTAAATTGAAGTGACGAGTTCCTGGTTTATTGCCACTCGAACATCTACGAACTCTGACATGTCAGTTTAGTTTCAACAAGAAAATTGAAGTGAGAAACCGTGGTTTTATATAAGATATTTGCATTAACAGCCTACCTCCAAGAAATGTGTACCTGAAATTTGATATTTCTGTTCCAGTTGAGCAACAACTTGTGCGAACTCCATGTAAGGAAAGTAATTAAAAACAATGAGATATAAGACAAATCGTTTATTCGTACATAACAGATTCTAAATACATGACTTTGTAAGATGATAAAGTGTACAAAATGATACCGTACTAACATTTACAATATACATTATTTTTTTATATAGATTTTTTAAATTTTAAAGGCCAATGTTTTTAAGATACAAATCGCAAACAATCATACAGTATAAACAATACAATATTTTATTCAAATATACACTGGAATTAAAAAAATTTCCAGGCAAGCAAACAAAAGTGAGGTTATAGTTTTTTGTAGCTTAGCAATGAATACTTTGGCTCGATTTGAACTAAATTACAAACAGAAGGAAGTCCTAAAACTTAAGTGTTACACAACTTTTGAAACAACATAGTAATTTTTTCATGTGACATTGAAAATTATGACATCACAATAGGACATAGTCCTTACTGTTAAATTAATGACAGTATTTAGTCATAAGCATAAACAAATTGAACATATCAAAGCAATTACTTTATAATTTGCAAGTGTCGAAACTAGCTCAAATGTGACTTAGTTTGATTTGTGACAACTGAATTTTAGTTTAAATTTTGAAAAATGACATTACATGCCACTAAAGTCATGGGTTTATGCCTGATAAAAATAAACATTTAACCCTTCTTGCGCTACGGAAATTTCGGACCCCTCACACTGTAACGCTACATACCCCTAAAAATTAAGTTCTCAATAAGTCAACGCAAACTTTTTTTTCGTTTTTCTTATGCCAAAAAATGAGACATGGGAGGCAAAAATAGTTTGTTTAACCAAAGTTGGTTTATTTTGCACTAAACGACTTACGAGTTAGTTCGTCTACAGCGTTAACGTCACTCGAATTAGAGCATGAGTGGTGTAGCGCGTCAACTTAGGTGCTCCTTCCTCAACAGTCGGAGGGCGGAGTCGACCGCCATTATGTTTTTTAACCAAGGGATATGTTACCCAATAACTGCTGCACTCAAGCGGCAAAACTGAAAACTACTTAATCCAGACAATACACTCAATGTTTAAAAGTGAGTATATTTGTCCACAACGCTTTGAGCAAAGTCAAACTTAGCGGTTATATTCGTCTACAGCGCAGGAAGGGTTCAACATCAACATGCTGAAAATGTAGCAACAACTAATTTTTACAAACGTATGAGGCACAAGACATTTACTTGACACTAAATCATTATCAGACTGACTTTTGGTTTTAATTGCAACATGTGCACTTTGATTGATTGATGTGGCACTAAGAGTCATGACTTAATATCACATAAAAATTAACCTCTAAACAACATGAACAAATTTTAAATGTCAAGCGAATTAGTTAGTTTACGAGTGTCCTGCACATGACATTTACTCGACACTAGCTAAAATATCAAACTCAGTTTGACCTGTAATATTAAGTGTCATGACAAATGCTAAAACATTAAAAGTCATGACTTTATATAAGATGATAGGCTAACAAATCTCTTAACTAAATGTCAAAGGTACGATGTTGAGCACCAAAATAAGCTGCAAGTCACTGTTTGTTCCTAATTGTTTTGGAGCATTAAAAAAGTAAATTTTCTAGAGGAAATGTTTGTTTATTACATTTTTAGCTTGAAAATTGGTTCCAATTTTGATGAACTTTTTATTGATATATTTAAACTTTGTCTAACTGGTCTGTAATAAAAAATCAGATATTAAATATTTTATGTCTCAACCACACTACAGTTAAATTATTTCAATATAGTCTACCTTTCTCAAACTTCAAATAAGTTTTAGGCGCATCCTTCTTTTGCACAATAAATCATTTTACACCTAACCTATATGTAAATCAGGAAGGTTAGGTTTAAATTTTCATTAAAACGTAATTTTTCAGACAGCAAGAGTTACACCGCTAAAGAAAAATGCTTACATCGTTTATATTATGTACACTTACAGCTATTGAACACACAAACTATAAACAAACAATAATACAGAATAATAACTAAAAAGAAATAATTTTATTTATAAAACAATATATTAACACAATAGATATTTACACAAAACAAAACTTGAACCCGGTATAAATAGGCGCTTAACAAAACGTGTAATATAATAGTTAACTGGATTATTTGTAAAAATTAAGAAGTTGTATCGAATAAGGCTACATTTAACTATTAGTAGGCCTTCGTAACTTTGTTTAATCACATACTTCAGATATATTATATTCCTTGGACCAAAATAATAACAAAGTTTATATAAACACAGGTTCGGCAACGCTTCGATTCCACAATACGTCATTTTGTAAAAGAAAAGTTTAGTGTAACGCATTGTGTTCAAATTTGGCAAACACATTCATCGTGCAACTTTTTACACGCCATTACTTTATATTAGTTAAACCTACTTGCAAAGTCCGGGGGCAAGAAAGATCAAATAGCCTAGAAAATCTAGTGACAAGTTATAAAAAAGACTGCTGCTCCAGTGAAAGAGAAAGCAACCGGCGAGTCCAGCACTTCACCCTAAAGCGATATCCAAACAGTGGAGTTCCTTGCAGCTGAGCGCTTTGACACGTTTCTTTTAAAACCATTTTACAAATCTATCTTTCGTAATTGTGTGGTGGGGAAAAAAACTGAAAATTCTTTATAAAATTGCAGATTTGGCTTGTGATTCACTTTTAATTATTCATTTTTTACTGTGCAGGGAAAAATTCAAAGATTAATCTCTGATAAGACCTCTACATGCAAATGAAAATTTTGTCAAAATTGGTTCAGCCATTCTGGAGATTAAACCGGGACAAACAGAAAAAAAATTAAAAAATGCATGTTTAGGTAAAGTGTGAATAACCATATGAGCTTAGAAGAAAGTATTTATTTCGAAATCACAGACACTCCAATTTTATTTACATGTACAGATTAGATTGTACTACAACTCGGACTGTATCGATCATTGAGTTGTCTGTCTCACTTGATGCGTCAAGGTCAGAAGTGCAGTGGACGTTGACGTACCTACTGGCGGCCAGCAGTTAGGAATAAAAATCATGAATATTAGTTCGCACTTCTATTTGTGTAATTAGTTAAACTGTTACTACTCTGTGCTTTTCATATCATTATTAGGTTTGTAAATGTAACTTTGTATTGTCAGTGCTCAAATAACTTTTCTAAATCTTAACATGGCTTTACGATCAGTTGAGATCGATAGACTGTCAAAAATGTAATTGATTCTGAGCAAGATTCTGACATTGAAAGAGGCAGCGGAAAAAAGTCGGAGAATTAAATTTTGTCATATTCAGGATTAGAGTTTTGTCAGCAGATGGTTGTGTCAAACCATGCACTCAACAAAATATCGATAAATACTACAGGCAGAGTATAAAATACGATTGCACAAGTTTTTGAAGACGAGTTACCCTCTGCACATCAAGAACCTGATATTATTCCATTTACAGTATAGAGCCACCAACACACTGGCCAAGTGTAACCACGGTTATCAAATTGTGTAGTAGAGGAGCAGCCAGGTACGTCTAAGTACTAGAAGAATTAGAATATAGGAAAAATGTATACTGCCGGACAAAAAAATTTTTAATTTATATTGGACAGACGGGACGTTCTTTCATGACTAGATTCCGTGAACATGTCCCAAAAGTCAAAACATTATTACAAAAAACTAGCTTTGCCCAACATATTATGGATATGAACCATACTTTTGAGAGCATTGAGAACAACCTAGATGTTCTGCATGTTTGCCGGAAGGGTCGCAGAATGGACACTCTCGAGGAGTTTGAGATTTATAGAGCTTTGAAATATACAGCCGATAATGTGCTGAATGACAAATTCGGCTCGAACTCCATTTTTAATCTACTAAACAAACATTTTGAACATATGTCTTGATGAAGGAAGATGAAGATAGGGGAGGGGTTGAATACACCAGCACAGATTATAATAACCTACAAATGCTCAATGTAGGACATTGTAAACGGATGTGAATGATTCATGACAATAATTTCATGTTTCGAGTTTTTGAGATATTATGAAAAGAAGGTGGTTTTTTAATAAATTTTTCGTGATTGTGTTCTGTGTTTGTGTTAAATGTGTTTATTTTAACGAAGTTCCAATGAACTGAACAGTGTAATATATGATTTGAAAGAATAGATCGAAACCGGTCATCTGTGAAGGAAAGACAGAAAAAGGAATAAAAGACGTCTTTTCAATAAAGGTACATTATTTAACTACTAATTTATCTTAGCACAGAGAAATGTTTGATGTTACAATGGACACCGATTATTGTAATCATGGATAATGTCATCGCTTATCTAAAGTCCTGATCATTCGTATCCCGGCAGAAGGACTAAAGGAAAACTGCAAATAAAATTAATTTTGCTACTTTATACCTACTGCATTACAGTCTACATGCTTTATAATAATAGTAAAAATTCCATAGTTTTAAGTTATTTATGTTCTACCTATAAACATATATTAATTAGTATTTTTCTTTTTACTGTTTTAAAACAGCAGATGTGTGAGTTTTTATTTTTGTAAAATAAGCTATAGGTAATGTATAGGTGTTTTATTTATTTAGCCCCAATTCTTAATTTTAAAATTATTTTCTGAAAAGTAGTAAAGTATACAAATGATTTTAATCGTAAGCTTTCCGTTTCAGATTTAACCTCTCTATCACATGAACAACCTGTCCTGCAAACTACAAAATTACAGATAAAAGTTTGTTTTAACACTGCCAAAATCTGTAAATTGACATCACCTATTGATACGGTTGAGAAGTGTTGCTAAGTCAAATGGTAAGAAATCCCTGTCGTAGCTGTGTAACTTGCCAATACAGTAGAGTCCCGCTATTCCGAACAGAGTTCAGAAAAAATACTGATTTTTTAACATAAAAACAGGAGAAATGAAAAAGACGTTCGTGAAAAAAGTACATTTATTGTTGTTATACAAATAAGTTAAATAGAGACATATATGGAGCCTAAGCTTGATGAAAACGCCTGAAACCAAATTAGAATAAAAGCTGGTTTTGTTTCCTTCATGTTTTGCGGGAAGGAAGTTATCGTCTTGCGGGAAGGAAGTTACCGCCACAAGCATCCGGTGAAAAGGATACCGGGTCCTTCAGAAAGAAGGAAGAATTAGGAACAACAACTAGGCAGAAGTAGTGTTTTTGCCACCTGCTAGTTTTACATTCATCCGTTTTTCTCCTCAGTTTTCGTTATCTCAAACGAATTTTATTTTTTCTCGATCCTTTTTCAAAAATATGTACTAACGGACAGACTGCGGGATGACAAAACGGACGGGTCGAACAACCCCTATCCCCCTTCCCTTTCGTTTTTAGAAGAAAACAAAATCGTAATGCAAAGGAAGGGAAAAATGGATGGTGTAAACCTACACTAAGAGCATTTAATTTGCCGCATCTACGTTTGAAACGAGTTCAGTTTCAGCATTCACCTCCTCCTCGCTTTTCTCCGAGCCGATCAACGCTGTATAGAACTGACACTAGCAGATGTCCACGCACTTAATTTACACTTTTACAAGTCAATACGTTGATATTATTCATGAAATCCGCCTATTCCGAATTCCCGCTAAACCGAACAGTGTTGGGTCCCAATTAGTTTGGAATAGTGGCACTCTGCTGTACTATAAGGTTTGTTTTGACTCAAACTCTTTTCTTATATGAGTAAAGGTTTGTTTTCAACTGACAATAAGTCACAACATTTTGACATTAAATTATTCAGTCTTAAGTTAAACAACAAATTGAAAATGTCACGAACATAAATTTTTACTAGTATCAAACATATGATATTTGACACTACCTAAAGAATCAATATGTTTTATTCAAGACATTAGTGTCATAAAAATAAATTCAAAGACAAAACTTTTAAAAATACTGAAATTCTTACCGTGGCGCTAAAAATTATGATTTTATATGATACTAGCTGCCCGATCCGGCTTTGCACGGATAGACAAACCAAAGTTAAATATATATATTATATCAATTAATATATTACACTATGCATTTCGTATGGGGATTTTTAGTAACTTTGACCCCCCCAAACCTCCGCTATACTTTTGAATTTTTTAAAACCAATTCTTACCGAGCACCTAGGGCCCTAGAGGAAGCTACATACTAAATTTCATTCCAATCCATTCAGTGTTTTTTTTTTAGTAACTTTGAACCCCCCCCCCCCACCCTCCTAAAATTTCCAATTTTTTTAAACCCTTTATTAGCAAGCACCTAGAGCCCTAGAGGAAGCTACATACCAAATTTCATTCCAATCCGTTCGGTGGTTTTGTTTTAGTAACTTTGACCCCCAAACCTCCCTTAAAATTTCGATTTTTTTTTAAACCTTTCTTAGAGAGCAATTACGGCCCTAGAGTAAGCTACATACCAAATTTCGTTCCAATCCTTACAGTGGTTTTGGAGAAATCGAGATTTAGTAACTTTGACCTCCCAAACCCCCTAAGATTTCAATTTTTTTGAAAACCTTTCTTAGAGAGCACCTACGGCCCTACAGGAAGCTACATACCAAATTTCACTCCAATCCGTTAAGTAGTTTTAGAGAACTCGTGATTTAGTAACTTTGACCCCTCCCAAAAATTTCGAATTTTTTTAAAACCTTTCTTAGTGACCACTTATGGCCCTAGAGAAATCTACATACCAAATTTCGTTCCAATCCGTTTAGTAGTTTTTGAGAAATCGTGATCAGTGAGTCAGTGGATTTGGGTGTTATATATATAGATGAAAATAAACCTTTAAGCAACAAATTAAAAATGTTGTGATAATTAGTTTTCATGCACACTGACCTCTGATATTAGTACAAACAATTAAAATCAATAAGTTTACAGAAATGACAAACTAGTTCACACAACAGAGAGCAAACTGGGCAGCTGGATCGAGTTTTGCCATCTATTGTAAATTCTTGCCCTCATCAAACCTGATACAAGGAAACTCCACTGTTATATTCTGTCTAGGGATAGTCTGCATTGAAAGTGGACGTGCGACTTTTCCCCAGCCAATAGGCGCATCCTGACTGACAGATTTATTTCGGTCAGAAGATACGGTACCTCAGTTAGTGTCGTGCTGTCAGTCTGAGTGGAAGTTTGTCTTACTGTATGCTTATTGGTGTTGTTTTAACGCAGGCTACAGACGAAGCAGTGATTGTGCCAGACAACGCACCCTACCACTCCGTGAAGATTGAAAAAGAAGTTGGAATAAGATCCAACTAAAGAACTGGTTGAAAGAGAAAGAAATTTTCTTTGGGGACACAATGCTTAAAAGGGGACGTCGTGTTATGTCTAGGATTGAGAAACACAAAAGTTCAAGGTCACCGAAGAGGCTAAGAAACAAAAAAAAATAGTTTTGAGGTTTCCACCCTATCACTGAATTAAACCCGATACAGCTAGTCTGGGCTCAAGTAAAATGCTAAGTAGCTGCACATAAAACAACATTTAAACTGGAAGATGTAAAGAAATTGCTCAAAGAAAGTGACTAAGGAAAATGGGAAAGCTGTGTAAATCATGTAAAGAATGATGACGAGAAACTCTGGAAACACGACGATTTAATTGAAAAAGTGGAAGACGCTGAATCGTTTATTATAAACCTAGAAAACAGTGATGAATATTCGGGCTTGGCAGAAGAACGTCCCGCAGAAAATGAATAATCAAAGTTAAGATCACTTATGATTATTATTATGAACAGTTTATGCGGGTTTTCCTTACCACAGGTACATGTGAACTAAGCCTGTGGGAGCCTCTTTTATTAAAAAGAGTTACCTGCGGTGTGAGAGAAGATGTTGATGTTCCTCCGAGGCCTTCACTAACATTCTACCGGTGTCAAAAAATTTTCAATTGTAAATTTTGTGTACATATTTCGTATGACCCAAGATTCCAAAATATTGTACTAGTATCGACAGTATTAATATTTAGTATTTAAGGTTGTTTGTTCAATCATTTTTTTACGTAATTGGTATTGTAAACACCCTTAATGAGAACACAGCCACTCAAATGAATTAGCCTTTTGTCTGCCAAAACAAAGACTGTAGGCGGAGCGTTAATGCAACTGTCCCTGGACGGAGTGTAGAAGTATTGCTTCAGAAAATTTAATTTAGTTTATTATCTAAAACTTTCTTACGGATGAAATGTTCCTGACCAGAAAATAAAAAAACTTTCTCACAAGTCCCCTTTATTGTGAAAAGAATGCAACAACAATCTTTAATAAAAATATCACTGTACTATTCAAATGGTAAACTTATTCTGCAAAGGTTGGCGGAGTTTCAATTTATTATGGCAATATTTAAATCCCTTAGAACACAACGGGAGTGAAGAGACGTAATGTGGAAGTGAAGGACCGTAATTTTGTAAGTCGTAGTGAAATTTCTGGAGACCAATAATTTTTGGCCAAACAGTATCAACTTATGGATCAAATAAACAACTGGAAGATATAATTTTAATCGCATGATATGTTGTGGAGATGAACAATCTTGATTTTATTACATAATTAAACGTTACTTTATTAGGTCAGTCTTGCGACTTCTTGTCAAAATTTTTAGAACATGTTTCGAAGCTGTAACTCCGTCATCAGATTTTAAAATATCATTTTGAAGAAATCATTGCACGTTAAAACTTCCCAGACGTTTGCCAGATATATCTTCTAGCTCCTACAGGGTTTCTTTACTATGACAGGATAAATCGTTGACACTGTAGTTTTATCAGTAAAAATGGAAATTTCATTTGATAAGTTGGCATCAGTAGCATTTTCTGTAAGACCAGTTTCCTTGTCATTAAAACTTCCTACGAGGGGATAAAATAATACACTACATACAAACGTGCATATGCGAACAGGTTAGATGCGCATCCTGACATGGACGAGTTCAACAAGAAGTCACAACGGAGTATAAAGTAATTTTTAATTATGAATTATTAATTAATTTGGACACAGCAAATATGCAATGTTTTTGATAACATTGAAAAGTAATTTGACCAAATTTGCGTGATCTCATGCATAAAGGCTATGTAAAACTACAGAACCATTCGCCGACGTTCTCCAAAACGAAAATACCCAGAAAATAACAATTTCAGTTTACTTTTTACTGACAAACGATCTTAATAAACCACAAACACTCCAACACATTAACTTAATTAAAAACAGGTAAAAATCACTGAAATAAAAACAATGCCTAATAATAATGTTTGATTCTATTTTTTAATAATATGTATAGTTTATAAATAAGAACGAATATAATTAAATCACTAAGTAATAATGGTCTATAAACAAATAATGACTTCTAATGTGTTTTAAACAATCCAAAAGATCAACTTAAATTGAAAGACTATAAAAGTGAGCAAGTCTGAAATCCCACCTGGTCACTGTACAAATATATTTACAAAACAAATAAAGTTCGTCATCAATAATTACAAATCAATTTTATAAATGTACAATAAGGCCGTTTCTTGCCATTATATTTTACCTTTATATATATTTATATATTATGTATTCGCTGGGTTGTACGCATAGCTGTTTGTGTTCAGTTCTATCTGGAACAGAAATACAAATAGTTAACAGATTGGCAAAACTTGTAATAAAGTAAAACAAGATTTGTAAAGAATGTTGGTAATTCATTACTACTACAACATTTTCATTACAATTTAGTAACACAAATTCTATTGCACACATTTAAGCTCTTCCTCTACTGCCGTACTGCTTACATCACCATCCACAGAGACAAAGAAAGCAGGTGTATTTTAGTATACCACCACAGTACAAAAAGATTTTATTTAAAATAAATATTGTATGCTAAGTGCTAGGTGTAAGTTAATTTTTAGTCCCTTCAAATTAGGAAAAATTTAATGAAAATTGTCCTACAGGAGACCTGTAAAGCGTTAAATGTTTGGGTTCTCTAAACATGATTTTACCCCCAGCAGTTCTAAAAAGGGTGGTTTTTGAGATACATATAATAATTTTAGTGTTTTCGCTTTTTATTTTAAGAAAAACCTGTCCATTTTGGTGTAAAATATCAAGGGAGCAAAGTTGTACAGCATAAAATTTTCTACAAATTCCACATAGTTTCACCAAAAGAGGGCGCGAAAAACCATATATATTGATTTTTGCTCCTTTTTTTAGAGTTTGAGCCGAAACTGCATTTTGGTGAAAAAGTCAAGAGAGAGAGCAAAGTTTTACAGCATAGAATTTTCTACAAATTTAGTCTCTAGGATTTTTCAAATTCCGTAGTTTCAAGGCTAGAGGGCGCGAAAAAATATGTTCATTATCTTTGTGAATACCAATTGCTCAAAAGTATAAAATGATTTCTGCAATATGAAATAATAAAAATCTAATCTAATCATTCAGCAAATTGAAATTTTATTTATATTTTCCATCAAAATGCATAATTTTGGCTCAAAATCATAAAAAAAGGTGCAAAAGTCTATAAATATTTTTCCATACCATGTAGTGGCAAAACTATGCGGAATTTAAAAAAAAACTTACTAGAAACAACATTATTGTAGAAAATGTTATGCTGTAACAACTTGGCTTTCTTGTTACTTTCTCACTATACTATAGTATAGAGAAAGTATAGTGATCGCAAAAAAAATCGATGTTGAGATTTTTGTGGAAATATCCGTTTTGGGACCCCCTGAGTCCAAAAAAGTGGTTTTTACAAAATGTCTGTCTGTATGTATGTCTGTATGCAAAGCTTAGAGAGAAAACTATTCGATCAATTTCAACCAAATTTGCACCAGACATGTCCAGTACGCCTGTATAGATGCACGAAAAAGGGTTTTGAACAATTTTGAAAAACAACCCCCTTTTTGGCCAAAAAACACCCAAAAAATCAGTTATTATTTTTTTATAAAAAAACGGCTCTAACGATTTTGATAAAATTTGTCTTATTTGTAGCCTTTAATGTGCCCTACCATATAAAAAAACTCGCATCTTTCTAAAAATTCTCGTTTAGCTAATAATAATAACTGATTTTTGGGGGTTTTTTGGCCATAAAGAGGGTTGTTTTTCAAAAATTTTCAAAACCTTTTTACGTGCATCTATAAAGACCTAATTGACGTGTTTGGTGCAAATTTGTTCGAAATCGATCGAATAGTTTTCTCTCTAGATAATAATAATAATAATATTTATTAGTTAATCGCCTACTTTAATAAAAGT
>JAGFPH010000565.1:488890-510723 GCA_018207615.1 Philaenus spumarius
TACCCTTAGTTTGCTTCGTTACTATGGATCAAACTAACACTATTACCATTTGTTCGCTTTGTTACTACATGGATCAAACTAATGGACGCTATTTACCCTTTGTTCGATAGTTTTGACAGCTATATCATTCAATAGGAAATTAAAATGGCTACAAAAATGTATTTTTGATGTTTTTAACAAAAATTTATATTGTTTTAGTTATTCTCATTTAAAATGACCGGCATTTTGAAACTGATTATTGGAACAAGTTGATTATTTTTTTAAGTTAAGTCTTTACGTTGATGAGTAATATGCAAAATTTCAATTCAATCGGTTTTGTCATTCTAGAGGTATAAATTTAGTAGGGACGTGCAAGATCTGGAAACGCTAGAGCATTAATGAGAAATAACTAAACATCGTCTCGATCTCGTTGACGAGAATAAAATTAATTTCTGTTGTACTTTTCTCCATTCAGCCATAAATTTCTTAATGCATTTTTAAAATATCGAGTTTTATTTTTAGCCTTTTTATAAAACTTATGTTACATTAGAATGAACAGGTTTTTCAAACCACCCAACAGGAAAGTGATTAGGATATCGAAATATCTTATTTAAATTACTTTGACACTGAAGAGAAATAACTTAGCATAGTAGAGATTATGTTTTATATAACCTTGGGCTTTTAGTAAAATAAATAATGCCAATTAATTACTTAACTAAAAATAAATATAATTGTATAAAAATTAATATTATTATTATTATTTTTTTTTTTTTTTACACACTTCCTCAGCAAGGGATATTTAATTAAATTACAAATGAAAAAACATAGACCAAGACCGGGAGTTGAAAAAAAAAAAAATAATAATAACACCACTGTAAACTGCAAAATAAGAATTGAGATTGTCTTCAATGTCGTATACACGAGGTAGTTAATCTGTTAATTCAATAATTGCAGTAAAAACCGTACAAGTGAGGTAACATCGACCAATATCGGTAGATATCAGGGTAGCTCAGACGGTAGAGCATCAGGACGGAAACCTGAAGGTCCCGGGTTCAACTCCCGGTCTTGGTCTATGTTTTTTCACTTGTAATTTAATAAAAAAATTAATATATTGCATATGTAGAGTAATGGGTCATTAATCAATAGTCAACTGTTAAAGTACATATCTGTGAGGTAGGCATAAACTTAGTAACAATAACAAATTGAAAGAAGGTTAACTTACTAATAATTACTCTCATTATACATTATATTTCTTTCAATGATGTAGAAAGGTGTTTAATTTTTCTCGATTCTCCCTTATTCCTATACCTCAGCTCTTGTCTTTTTCTCGATCTCGATAATTTATATTAAACAACATCCAGTTCTCGTCTCGAATTCAAAAAGTCAATCTTACACATGTCTAAAATTTAGTAAAAAAAGCGTTTGACCAATCCCCCCTAGTGTGCATGTTGCAGCCCTCTGAAGCAAAACCACTGGCATTCTGGCAATCGGATAAAAAGTGTTGAAGACCCCTGGTTACACAATAGGTCTACTTTTGTTCAATGAAATCTGTACTTCAGCTTTATTGTTGCGTTTGTTTCAGTATAAATTTCAACCATGATTCTACATGGCTGTGTGTGTCCAGTGATCATGGAACTGTACATGTGTTTTCAGTCGACGACCAGAAACTCAACAGACAGTCAAGGTTTGTTCTTTCAATTCATTCAGATTTACTTGTTAGATCTGTCGCTATTTTAAAAGTTCATTATGATTAAGTAAAAACCTTTTGATAATGCATTAATTAAGAAATCATCTATTAGGTTCTGCTTGTAACTTATATGATTTCTTACGCAGATAGTATAAATAATTAGAAGATATTTTGAAAAGGATATGTAAAAAGAAATAAACTTGAAATAATAATAAAATAAAATATTTATTTTTGTAAATAATGGACAAGGCAACTTAAAATCACTTATTATGAAATTATATTTATTTATAAATGACAGTTTGAATGATAAAAATTAATATCAGGAAAATTTTAAATATTTAAAACCGATTAAATAATATTAATAAAAATCTGCAGGTGTTTAAAAAATGTTTAAATAACAAATATTTAAAAAATAGTAAATTTTTACGTATGTAAAGATAAGTTTTAATATACCATATAATTATGTGATAAGTTCTAGTAAAGAGGAGAACTACGCAGTACTTCTTCTGATAACCTCAACTCGTGTTAAATCATAATTTAGAAGCTTGAAAGTAAAATAAATAATTATTAAGGTGTTCAAGGTAACACCATAAAAAAAAAATAAAGTGAAAATTTGTTGTGAGGAAAAATACCAATAAAAGTATAGTAAAGTTGTTTATTATTTCTTTCAAAAACTAGCTAAGAAATGTGGAAGGTTTTTAACTTACTTTTAAAACTGTTTAAATTTGCTATGTTTAAATGTTTAGTTTTGCATCAGCAACATTCCTACCTAAGTACTTCAGCTCTATGTGGAGTTTTTGCAAATTTGAAGTACCTGGAGGCTCGCAATGTATCTGTGCCTTTGGTGTGGAAAGCAACTCTGTCATTGGTGAGTACGCACTCTTTCGATTTCAACGGGAGTCTCTTAATTTCTTACATTTTTTACCGTGCTCCCAGTAAAAACAAAACAAGTTTGAAAGCACCAAATATTAATGAAGTCACTGTGGCCTTGTGCTCCGAATGAGGACCCTCCCAACCCCACCAATAAAGGTGAGGTTTCTGTTGACAACAATTTTGAAAGTAAATGGATTTTGTCAAAAATTACAGTTCATCCGAACAAGCATTAATTTATAATATTTAATTTGAAATAATGTACGCTTAAACTAAACAAAAGTTAGTTGATACATTAACCATTATTTTTCTTACCTATAATTAAGGCAATACCCAATTATAAATAATGTAATTTTTGTATATATGCCTACATAATTTCAAATTATAAAATACTTAATGAATGCCTATTCCTACTTCTAACATTTATAATTTTGTATTGTTGATCCAGAGTTAGAATAATAATTGTTCTTGTAACGATAAATTGTTGTTTGTTTACGCCTACATTATTTGAATTTGTAAAATACTCCATGAAAGCTTAAGCACCGAATTTAAACATTTATTGTATATTGCCACACTTATAGATCCATAGTATTATTGTTAATAATAATAACCCTCTATAAGGTAAAGCACAGCAGCAGCTGAAGCTGTCATTAACTTCGTTTTGTACATGAAAAATAGTATTGAATAAATCGTAATGCATATCAGCTTACTTGTGATATTTTAACGAATAATTTGTTTTATAGTTAATTATTCTATGACTTATAGTAATCATGCAAAAAATATACAAAGTTTGAAATCTATGACATAGCATCGTGTCACAGTTCTTAGTCCCGTTACAATGTCTTTTTATTTAGTGTGTTGTGCTTATTTTGGTTTGGTGTTGGAATTATTTTGAAAATTGCTCACTTTTACAATTTCCACCCCAAAACAATTGTTTTTTTAAAGTAAAAAAAAGCTTTTTTTAGTTTTATGTAAAAAAGATTTTTTGCCACATTAGGTTTTATCAAAAGCAAATTATTTTTGTTCTTTTCCAAATGCCCTATGTTTTAAAATTATTTTTTTTTAAATTTCCCATTTAGAGCAAAAAAAAAAAAAATGGAGACAAATTCTCAAAAATATTTTTTCTCAATTTTCTCTGTATTTTTCTGAACAAGAAAATATATATAATAATGAATACTTTAGTTTAATAGAATACATGATATAGACATTCTATTTTTAAACGATAATGTGCACAAGGAGCAAAAAAAACCCGAACCAGATGAGTAGTTTACTATGTACCGGATATAGGGTTTATATTTATGTCATACTAGGATACTGATCTTGTGGACTTCATGTAGCACTTCTTATCTATAGTAATTTTTATGTTTTAAATTCATTAATTTTCATACAATATTTCCTGGCCATGGCAACATACTTATTTCATTTGAATTTAACACTTCTTTTATATTCTTGGTAGGCCTGTGCAAACCTAGATTTTTGATTTCGAGCCGAGCTTTTTTTATGGCTCACGAACTCAAGCTTTTGACGAGCTGAGCTTTTTTTACAACTTACTTAGGTGTAGTACTAGGTAACAATCAGGGATTAAATCGATAAATACTTCATTTGAACAGCATTAGAATAAACAAGTAGGCCTATATAATATATACAGTAAAGGCCAGATAACATTACGTCAATCACGTGTTTACAAACACAAGATGAAAAGATCTTTTTCGAGACTTCGGATTGAGGTTTTTTTAAAAAAATAAAAACTGGTCAAAATCAGGTTTCCCGTACCCAAAAACATATAAAACGATATCCCACACTGTATTTTAAAAGTTTTGACCCCAAAAACAACCCCGATGTGCTACTACTCTTTAACTG
Source organism: Philaenus spumarius (assembly GCA_018207615.1). NCBI lineage: Eukaryota > Metazoa > Arthropoda > Insecta > Hemiptera > Aphrophoridae > Philaenus > Philaenus spumarius. Next base: position 493,287 of record JAGFPH010000565.1, read on the forward strand.
TCAAAATCGGTTTCCCCTATCCAAAAACATATAAAACGATATCCCATACTGTATTTTAAAAGTGTTGACCCCAAAAACGTAAACTCGATATGCTACGACTTTTAACTGTCAAAATTGGTTTTTCCATACCCAAAAACATATAAAACAATACACCACACTGTAATTTCAAAATATTGACTCCAAAAAGGTGACCCCGACGAGCTACTATTCTTTTGTCAAAATCGCTTTTAATGTGTCCAAAAACATGTAAACGGTACCCCACACTATATTTTCAAATTTTGAACCAATACTTTCAAATTTTTTATTCAAAAACATGACCCCGACGCGCTACGACTTTTAACTCTCAAAATTGGTTTTCCCGTACCTACCTAACATATAAAACATTACCCCATACTGTGTTTTCAAAATTTTTACCCAAAAACGTGACTCCGGCGGGGCGACTTACGTTGGAAAGTACAACAGCTTTTCATCTTTGCGAAGTAAAATTACAAAGATTATGGCACCACCAGAAGTTTTGTACGACGTCTGTGAGTGCATAAATCGTGTTAACAGACAGACACACACAAAATTATCGCATGATTTCAATACTTCGGTATTTTAATGCGAAATAAAACGTGTTTTTGTTTGTACAGTAACTGGTTATATTCGTTTATATTGTAAAGTGGCCAGACGCAAGAAACACATACGAAATAATAACCAAAGTTAAATAGGCCTTCATTTAATCACGTTGAAAGAAAACTAAATCTCCAGTAAACAAAATATTACAAAATGCTGACTCGACGTTAATAAAGAGAATAAGGTTCAATATTTGTATACTATTTAGAGGACGAACTATAGTGCAGAAAATAATATACCGATAAAAATGTCTTACGTTCATAAAAGTGGAATAATTAATACAGTATTTGATTCGCTTGTGGGCAGTGGCGGGGTAATTTTGTTGGTCATGGTGGCAAAGACACGAAAGGCATCAAAATCTATTATCGACGAATATATAGGCGATGATAAATCACCGCTACTTTTCGGCACTTTCGGTAACGAGAACGTAACTGTTACCGGCTTTCATATCACGATGTTATTCTTTGTTACTTTTCGATATTATTCTTGTATTACTTTTACACTCTATAATTTTTTTCATTTTGTTGCTTTTTGGCAGATTAATAACTACAGTGTTAGTAAAGAAAACGCAGCTATTTCGTACTCGCACTAAATGACGAAACTAATAGTTCTGTTGTCACCTATTACTGCGGTAACAGGCAACAGCAGAACAGTGATAATTGCGTTATTTTCCTTGTAACGTAACACAATTCAGTCAGCTAAGATTTCAACCGCTTCTTCACCTTTGTCCTTTACTGCTTCATGCGTCGTCTTCATACCTTGCAGTATTTATTTTTAGCTGTTCAATAGACGATGACATATGGGGAGGATGGGAACGTTTGTTAAGGAAAATAAATAAATACCTACACTGTTTCTTAAGTAGTTGGTGCCATTTTCATTGACTTATTTATGGTGTTTATTACTATCAGAGATAAAAAGCTCAGCTCAAATTTTTTCGAACTTTTATTTTTGAGCCGAGCTGAATACTAAAAAGCTTGGCGTTCGAGAGTACTCACAAAGTTTCAGTCAAATAATTTGTCATCCCCCTGTACCTTAACACTTCAAATGTATTTGTGTTTTTCCAGTCGTCTGCGCAGATGGCAGTTACTACAAGTTTGTCTTCAACAATAAAGGCGAATGCTGGCGCGACATGTATTCACAGTTTTTGGAAATGTCCGACGAAAGACCACGATCTGTACATTGGTGAGAGCGGTACTACAACGAGGAAGTACTGTGTTATCTGTCCATGTCTCACCTGTTGTATGGTGATTGGAAAATGGTGCTGTTTTATTGTACAAAGACAGGTTAGGTTAGGCTTATTGTTTCAGTAGTTAAGGGTTTACATGGTGTGTCTAAAGAATAAACAGACTGGTATGTACTTTAGTGGTAGAGTCGATACCGACATTTCGGGTAACTGATCTTATTACCAGAAATGTTGATAGCCTACTTTTAGAAAGTATCATAAGTAATTACAGATTCTTTTAAAATTTACTTTCCTGTAAATGGCCTCTATTAAAAGGAAACTATAATGATGTTTGGGTGAAATTTGAGGGAATTTTTACGCTAAATTACCAGGAAATCGATCTCTAATCATTTATAACTTTCAAGTTGTTGAATAAGTGAGTTATGTATTTTTTTTTAGCTGAGATTCAGTATCGTGTAGTGTTTGTGCTACAGTACCAAAAAATCACATTTTAAACATTTATAATTTCTGAAATCACAAATCAGTGATTTATCTTAATTTTTTAAAGCTAAATGATTGGCGAAGTATCAGTGATTTTCCGTGCTAAAATACCAGAGAATTTAGCATTGTAAATTTTAAATTAGCGTTCCTGTGATTTATTATGTTTTTTCCAAGCTAAGTATCAGTAATATTTCCACCGATAGTATAAAAAAAAAAAACATTTTGTACTTTGTATACTGTATTATTATTTGTTTACAAAAAATAAATAATTTTGTATAAATAGAGTTTTATATACTTTAGTATTTTACCTCTTTTTTATTTCGTTATAGTACAGGACGTTGACATTAAGTGTATGGAAATAATTCAAAATGGTTTTTGAGGTATGCCTATGTAGAAGCATCGAATTCAACAGTGTAAATACAGGTAGAATAAAACTTGAATACAGAATCGTTTATCAACACTTTTCAACGACAAAGTCGCCATCTTCAATGATGCACAAGCTACTATAAGTATAATAGTTAACAGTCTAAATTTCACACCTTAAAATTGTATCGAGAAATTTATTACCGAATCGTAAGACATATTAAATTCTTTTTCTCTCATTACAGCTCAAGAATTTTGAAATCTTGCTCACCTAAATAGAGTTAATTTTATTACTTCAATAATAATTTCAACAAGTAAATTTTCCAAATTAAAAGTCAATAAATTATTTGGCAGGACAACTTTAAAAGTTGTATTAGAGGTTGTTTATTTTTACATACAATAGTTTACTATTTTCTGAATATAGAAGACAAATTTTTAATAAAAATAAAGTCTGTTATAGTCAGAGCGTAAAAATACACAACTAAAACATATTCAATACATAACTTCAAAATCTATTTTAAAATTTTACTCAGTATTATGCATGATTAAACTACAGTATTCGCCCCCCTATCAACTATTAATAGCAGCTGTTATCTTATTTTAGGAATGTAAAGTATTTGTATTAACCGATGTACGGTTCCGATCTGGAAACATGTTGTGATCGGTAACTGTAGTAGACTTACGTTCATGATTTGTTATTTTTAGGTTAGATGGGGTGTACTGTAATCTAGACTGTTTAGAATATTTTTTTCAATCAAAATTTTAACTTGGCGGTTACTATGTTGGCAACCCTCGTCTTATTTAGACACACCACGTACAACTGGAAGTGTTTATTTTGGGATTGTAAAGTTTATTCATGGTAATTTTAAATATTACCGTGTGAAAGGCACAAAATAAATTGCGTATTTTACTTTAATATTTTCTGTCTTACAATCGTTGGTAATTGTATAGTTTACAGTCAACCAGAGCCACTGTAGCCAGAATAGTCTTTATATTCTCAAAAGCCAAGTGTCTCTAAAATTATCGTTTTATTTTAATATAAAACAAAGGGTTTATTTAAACGATAAACGAAAACAAATTAAGGTCGTGGTGTGTAGTGCAAGAAAGTTTAGGCAGTAAGTTTTCTTACATAAATACATTCATTTTTATATTACATGCAATTGTTAATTCTGTGAAATATATGGTCAAAATAATTTGTTATTAAAGAATATTTAGGTAGAACATTTTTGGTTTAATAACAGAGATAAAATTTTAATTTACTCATTTAATAATTGATATTGTTTTTGACTAGGCCTACTATAATTCACTATATACAAACCTGTTTTTTTAAATGGTTGTAAAGTGATCTTTTCAATTTAAATATTTGAACTGTCTCAACTGGTAGCTAAAATCAACATTATAAACTGATCGCACTGCACACCCGGCCTAAATAGTTTTGTATACGTCTATCTATTTGCTATACATTTTCCTTATTATTATTTTCTTGTTTAGTGTGAAATTTACGTGCAAGGAAGTTTAATGGCAGAAGTGTTTTTTTTTAGTAATTTATAAAAATTTACTATTTTCTAAGCGAAATCTGATTTTTACAACAAAAACTACTTGTGTAATATTGTTGAATTTTTGACGGATCTTAAGACTGAATTATTGCCTAAAAGAGATCAATTCTGGAAACGAAATTCAAAATTTTTACACTTAGTCAATGTAATAGCGGAATTTGTATGTATTTTAACCTTACCGAAAGACTTTTAAATTAATTTGAGTGAATCTTTTTCGTTTGTGTGTGCTATTTATGTTGTTGTCTCATGAAGTCAGTTTCGGTTACTATTCAGCGATGTTCATGTGTCGTATCCATTAATTTGTATATATCTTACACTTTATTCACGTTTGCAACACTCATAACATGTATAGTACTTAAATTCAAACGATGACGTCACTGTATCCAACTGTATGGTTGGTTGACAATATACTGAGGTTGGGTTTTAGCTATTGTTATGAATTAACTCGCTTGACTCTTTAATCTATTGCGAGAGGATTATACAATTATTACTTTTTACAGTAACTCAAATTTCAACATTAAGCTTTAAAAATATCCTTTATTGGAATCATATATGATTATGTTCTATAAAATTACTCAAAAAAAAATTAATCATAATGATAATTTACACTAAAATCAAAACTGAGGACACTCGATTCTACTCAAGTATTAATTCTCAGTATCAAATTACAGTGTAGATCAATAATCCATTCAACGCATTAGGTCAAAAAATTATTTGTTACTTACATTTAAAATACAATAAAGTAAAGCACCTTTTATTTATGTGACAGTAACTTCTTTTTTTTTTATCTTTTGACTTGTTTCGGGTTGTCTACTCCATCATCACAAATACTCTCTCTTTGAGTTTATGTTGTTAAAATGTTAAAACTAAAAACATAAAGACATAAATACTTAAAATTAACACACAGTTAGATAGTGGCTACCGGACATCGACTTTTGGTCTGTTATCTGTACACATTCAACACTAGTATTTCCCATGGGCTTTCTGTGGGCAGTCTTAAAATTTAAGTCAGTCTCGTTGGCATTATATATTTGTTGAGGAGAACAATTCAAAGTCAAAGCCATGAACTTAACTAAACATTTTTCAACTGCAGCATGATCTTTTGATAATTGCTTCCTGGTGAATCATTTGCAGGGTAAATGGCCGAGTTCACACTTACTGACACGACATCGGCATGATGTTGCAGTCATGAAAAGTAACTTAAACTTATGAGTAGCTTTCACACTGTCGTGTCATTGCAGGCGTCGACATGTCGGAAGAATGCAGGACTCCGGTCTTTATCAGTACGATATCATCTCGGTTTGTTGAAGTTGTTTACTGGTTGCTATGGTAATTAATAAATAACTTGGCCTATGTAAATCCTAGTTAAATATTTCTGTAAACCAATTTTTAATCATATAACTTAAGAATATCTCGAAGTTGTGCACAATTCAAGGAAGTGCGTGTCAACTGAAAGTTATAATTTATAAAATAAGTATTCTTTGGTTTGTGAAAATATTTTTGAATGTTAGATATGGCTAATTTAAAATAAATACTTATATCACTCCTGGGTCGTGTCGGAATCGCCGTCAAGTCGGTAAATGTGAAAGAAGTTTGCCGATATCGGTACAGTTGCTGTATCGGTGTCATGTCGGTAAGTGTGAAATCAGTCAATGATTTGTCACCGTTCATTAATTTTAAAAACTTTTAGTTCATTTTGTATTAAAATACTAGTGCTTTCTTTGTCGTCCGTACATGGTGAGGTTAGGAAAACGTATGTATGGTAGGAGGAGGCTGAATGTATGCAATAGAATTTATAAATATAATCGAGCTTGACTCGTGAGAAATATTATTTAAAAAAATTAAAATGGAACACAATTCTCACAAAAATATGTTTAATGATGACAAAGTCGTAATTTTCAGCGACAGGTGACATTTGAGCTACAACTGTACTAAATTATAACTGAATAAACTGTTATAAATTATAACATAATAGAATTTATATTTCTAAAATGTAATGCAAATGTTTTCATAATATACCGTGAGTCTGTTAGGGAAGTTAATAATTATCAAAATCTGTTGGCTTTAACTGCCGTGAGACAACAAAAACATTAAATAACTGGCACAAATAAAACAAAATGAAGTATTTAGTGGAAGCGTGTTAAAACATACATTAACCAAAGTCTAGGACAAACTGAATATGATATTGAAAAATAAAAAGAAGGTTAAAACTAAATTCCAAAACTGCAAGAGTAGAAAAAAGACTGAATTTTCTGTAACAGCTCAAAACTTATACAATATGTAGTTATATTATAAACAATGATCTTTGCCAATAAAGAATAGTTAAAACCAAAGAATGGACTGTTGAACGGAACACTGAATGAAACAATATACCTAATACTATATGTATATAGACTGTATACTTTGTTATTGTAAGACATATCTAGGGTCTGTGTGAATTTGTGAAGAGAAAAGGGTGGCAGTGAGTAAACATTGTAAGTTTAATCAAATATTTTAAGGTCATTTCTACTAGAATTGTATGTTTTTGCGGAGTAGGTAATTTTTAGAATAGACCGAGAGCTGTGGGCCATTTCAGGGTAAATGAGTTTTTGAATGAAAAAACAAACACATAATTCTTAGTAAATTCTACAAAATTTATTCAGTCTTGCCGACCATGGTTTTGCCAGCGGCGGCATTGACAAGCCAGCTTAACACAGACTAAGGAACTAGAAAATAGACCTATGCACATTACAACAGAGAACAGTTACTTGGCCAACAAAGAAAAGTAAAGGGAAAGGGTGTGGTGGGAAGACAATGGTTTAAACAAGGGTGAGTTTGACATGAATTCTACCTGATCACTTAGTACAAGTTTGGAGTCTTTACAAAATAATCTCTTAATTTCTAACCAATTAATTTAATTTCCTACTTTTTTCATTAACATGAAGAATCTTAAAATTAAAATTATTTAAAAAATCTGTCACTAAATAAATTTTTAAATAATTGGAAAAAGCTAGAGTCATTATGACCCAACCAGCAACTTTTTTCATGTTCGCTTATGTTCGCTTAACCTACATTTAAAACTACGGCCTGTTTGGCTTACATAAATTTTATAGAATTCAATAAACATTGTATGTTTGTTTTTTCACTAAAATGAAGTTCTACCAAGTACCTTCGGTCTTTACTATAAATCTTATAAGTTTTTTGAAATTTGTGTATTCTTAATTTTAACATTTTATTTAAATAAAATTAAATCCTGGCAATTTTATTGGGCTTAAAATACTGCTAGGCTGTTTCGTATTTGCGGGATTTTAAAATTCAACATAACTCGGTTGATTTTCAAGAAAAAACTTTACTGTTACAAAAGATAAGGTCAACAACTACCGTTTGATTTAATTTAGTCATTTATGAAGCAAAGTCAAGCAGGCGTTCTTTGATCGGCCATAATTTTTTTTTAGGAAAACGGCATGACCGTGATGGTAAATTTCGCACGTGTACTAAATACATTTTTTTACCACAACTTCGAAGACGATGAATAAACATGAGAAATGTGTTCTATGGACACTGCATATCGCAATTCGATGATCTGCCGCGGTTCCCGAGGTGACGAACTTGTCACGCGATTATTTTAAATATTCTTTATATTAACAAACCTTGAAATTTATTGTTGAAATGTGCTTGTTACTAAACAAGTAATTTTGATTGACAGAGAGCTATCGGGCCAAGTTATGGGTGATTTCTAGGAAAAACTTGAATGTCATTTGCATTATGTTGTTTCCATAAGTGATATTAAATCAAATGGTAGATGTCGACCTTCTATTTTGTATCAATAAAATATTTTCCTTTGAAAATCAACTTAGTTCTGTTTCCCTTAGGTCATGCTGAACATGAAACATGGCAGAGTTGTGGGTTTATAGTGTTGTACAAACGATATTCTTTGACAAAAGTTAGCTTTCCATTGTTTGCATATCCTTATCTCTTCATTAATAAACCACCCAGTTAAGTAATGATCAAATTTTATTGTACTATAGTTGTATGGCTGTTGATATTTTGTATTTTTATTTATGCCAAATGTATTTTGTTTTTCCTTTTAGATTTGGTTTGTTTTTATTTCTGATTCTTATAGAAGAGTTTATTATATTGTTTTACGTTTTTACGTTCCTATGCTGTTTTCTCTTTGAATTAATATTTAATCGATTTGTAATAATTTGATTTCAATTGTAGAAGAAAGAAAAGCTAGTAAAATTAATATTGTTTGATAGTGTGTTTTGTTATTAACCTTTCCTTCTTGTTCTCGAGTGGTAATACATAAAAATAATTAATATTCCCTTCATATTTGTAAAAAATCACTGTTTTTCCTACATCTATGAGACCTGTAAAAGTTAAGTATTTGGGTTTTCTAAAAATGATTTTTACTTCTCGCAGTTTTAAATAATTCGACCACGCAGCTGAACCGCTGACGTGAGTTGAGCAAATTTCCAAAATTAAGTTTATATGCCTATGTTTTAGGGGTTTCAACCAAAAATTTGGGAAATAGGTCTACTCACGAAGGCGTTGAACAGCTGTCTGTGTGTACGCAATATATTAGTAGAATTTGTTTGCACCACTTGGCTTAGAACCGGGTTCTTCTATGCTATTTTACGTTTTGGTCGATTTTGGGAGAACTAAGCGAGCTAGAAGGTCGCGTAAAAAAACAAAATTTGCAGAATAACATCCTACATTTATATTTTTAGAAACAACTCTAAAAAAATTTCATTTTCGTAGTAAAAATGTAAAAGAATAGTTACTTCCGGTCAAAAAACGTACTTCCGGTTGTTGGATTTTTTTGGCTAACGAACTCGTCCGAGCGACGTAGACAACCAATATGTATACCAAATTTGAACCAAATCGGACTTAAAATGCGGCCGCTAGAGTGCGAACACATATATACATATATATATATATATATATATATATATAAGGAGATGTTTACCGCTTATTGAACCCACTATCTCATTCTACAAAGCGTTTCGGACCCAATGCTGGGCTCAATAACTGACGTCAATATACCGTTTTCCAGAGATCTTCACAGCGTTTTGAACCCAGCAACGTATCAAACCCAGTGAGTCCGATACGTAGGAGTGTTTATTAGACTCACTTAATGAACCCATCTCCATTTTCACAGCGTATTGAACCCAACAAAGTATTAAACCCACCTTTATTTTTACAGCGTTTTGAGCCCAGCTACGTATTGAACCCATTTCTATTTTCGCAACGTATTTCCATTTTTATTTATTGAATATACCATTATTTAATAATAATAGTAGGAACGTGCATTGCTTTTAATTTTTTGAAAGTATCCCTACAATTTATTTCTGTATGAATGTCGATTTATAAAGGATGTGTATTTTACAGCAATAATAATCTCTAAAAAGATCAATGAAAGTATACTATCAAAATTATGACTTTATTAAATAAATAATGTAGATATAATTAAATATTTAAGTATTACAACTTTATAAACCAACATTCATAAATACATACGGTTTAACATTTAAAAATAACTTCTATTTTAAAAATCGATTACAATGGATAGAATAAACAAATAACAACAATGTAAAGTTAGCTTTTAATTTGCTTGGGTAACGCAAAATTAACCAAAATAACGCAAATTACGTTATGCAAAATAGTGAGTGACGTATTCAAAAGAGAACATATAACATGTATATTGAAAACTATGTAGGCTATATGAAATTCGTAAGCAAAATTTTGAGAAAATATCCAAGAAACTAAATTTTGAAGAAATACTTTGAAATTGCAAATGAAAACGTAAGACAAAATGGACTGCATCTAATAAAAAACTCGAAAATTAAAGAAGTCGATCGCCACCTTAGCTAATTTATCACTCAGCTTAGTCTAAACAGTTAGTGTTTAGCTCGTCAAAAATGAAATGATTCATTGGACTGTACACTGCCTGGGGGGCCACATTTAGGTGGTAACCTCGAGTAGACCGTTGGAGTAGACATACTTACGATCAATTGATTTGCCCGAGATTAAATGACACGCTATAATTCGAAAAACTTTTCAGTTATACAATAGATGCAAACAATTACACTATATCTCTTGACTGTGGTTATGACCAGCTCCTACATTTTATATCTTTATATTAGAAAGTATAGAAAATCATTTACAATTTTAATTAAGTTCCTAAAAACAAAAATGCTGGAATAATAATTATGTTAATTTGATATTGATATTGTACTACCATACATGATAATATAAAGTAGAAACATACCTCTAAAAAATTATAGAAACCATTATAAAAAAATTTGATAGAAAATATTGTATTGGTTTGAAAATCAGAACAAAAAGCTGTTGATAATATACTAAACATAATTTTTAATTGATTTACGCTAAGTAGGCAATTACTTGATCTCTTTAACTGACCCATGCGGGTATTGTATATCCCCGTGCTACGAATTCCAAGGGTTTTATTAGTATTTTGTAAATGTACTTTCAACTCACACCTTCAAGAAACTCTAAATTAACGAATGATAGCTTTACAACTATGTAATGTTTTAGCTCAATAATAACAAAAAACATTAAGACCAAGGAAGTTCATACGGGACTGGTTCTATTACACATAATATCGATTTACCATAGACTCTTAAATAAAAATACGTTTTGGTTCGATGGACCATCACCCTATTCCGATCTCTAATATTAGTAGTTCTGTGAACAGTAGACTTCGCTCGTTGAAATAACAAATGTGGTTTTGAGCTTAGGTTACAAATAGTGTGCCAGTAAGGAAGTAAGCAGAAGGTTTAGCCAGTGAAACATTATTTTGCAATTCCCGTGATTCCGGGGTTTCTAGTTGTCTTTTTTTTCTTTTCTTGAGCTTTAACTGCTAAAAATTTTCTTTTATGGGACATTGTGTTTTATATAGGTTAATAATGCGTAAGGTAGCTACAAATATCACGTTATTGAGGGAAAACATAGAATTAAATATTTACATACTTAAATAACTAAAATTTAACAATGTATTTACAGTTCCATATCATATTCCAATATTAGAAATAATGAAAACAAACGATATAAAAGCGTCGTGATAGTGATCTCAACCCATGTACCAACACTTCCCACGCTGTCCAACGGTAATTTTTTGTATGTCCTTTATCGCCGCGAGGTTTCATTTGTTTCATCCCATTTTGTAATTCAAGTAAAGCTAAGTCAAATACTTTTATAAAATAATAATTTACAAGTATACAGTTCAATTCTTTGATTTATTCTCTACACTTTCTTATAATAATATATCAATTTTGGGCAAAGGATATATTCCCAAATTACTATTCAAAACAGGCCTAGTTTTGTTAGCTGTCTTGTAGTAGTAACATACAAACTGGTGTTTTCAAAATAAGAAATTTGAAATTGATAAGTATTGTTATACAGTTCTATTTAAAACTAAATTACAAAACTTTTTTACATTTTTGAAAAAATTACAAAAAAATTTTACTACTATTTATGTAGGCCTGAAGTTGAACTTTTTCCTTTCGTTACTGAACATGCTTGTTTCTTAAGCTAATAACTTTGTTAATTTTACTTCAATCATTTTTTTACTGGCATATATGAATTCTATTAACCTTTATCTACAAAAAAGCTACGGAACACTTTTGAATTGGTTTAGAATAAACGTATAAAAACATGGTTAAAATACAAAAAACTTGGACGATTTTTAACAAATTTGAAGTTTACGGCCATTTTGGGAACTCACCGTTAGAGATACGGAATAAAATCAAGAATACAATTTTGTTGAAAATCTAATTTGCTACACGCAAAATGTTATTATTTTTTAAATTTGACTTGCGGTTACGCCACAAACTGGCTTTGGAAAAAAGCTTACACTGATAGAAACGGTCCAGCCGCCATTTTTATTTTATTTAAAGAATTAAAAATGGACAAACCCGTATATATACATGGCTCAGCCTAGGAATACTGCACAAAATCATCAAAATCAGTCAAGGCGTTTGACCGTAATCGTGAGATAGACAGACACACATAGGAAATGCCAAACGGTCGAGTTAAACGGAGACCTCGCTTCGCTAGGTCAATTATTTAATAAAGAATTGGCTCTATGGGCCAACCAATTTATAAATTAAATTTTATTTTTAAGTTTGGTTCGATTATCCAGTTATTTGTTTTTTTCATAGATTTAAGCAAGAAAGTTCGATGGCCCATCAAACCTATAACCAATATATGACACTTTTAAATTAAGGGTCGGCTCTAGCTGTCGGCCATGTTGGCTGACACTCCATAAGACCAATGTTAAATTAAAATCCAAATTTTTCCTTTATTTTTGATCGGAAAATCATAAACGATATGTCATTTTAAAGCTATGGTCAATATGCATGCAAATGGCTTTTTAAAAACTAAGAAAAATATTTTGTTTAATATTTATTAACAATTTAAAACATTGATTTTGAATATTTTTTTAAGTTTTCACTATTAATTATAGCGAAAACTACCAAGCCATTCGCCTGAAGTATTTCGTCCCCAAGATTTCGGTATTTTTTTTTTAAAACGCTATTTGAATAATTGCGGGTATTAAATGGATTTAGCAATGTCCGTGTAACCTACCGCCGCTATAGGGTGATTTTAAATATTTTTTACGTTGTAACTATTAATTATAGCGAAAAATTACCAAGCCATTCGGATGAAGAATTTGTCCCTAAGAGTTTGGTATTTTTTAAAAAAGGCTATTTGAATAATTGCGGGTTTTAAATGGATTTAGGATGAACAATGTCCACGTAACCTACCGCCGCTATAGGGAGTCGCAGGTTGCTTTCTGTTTTACTAGAGCCGACCCTTAAGTTCTATTACACATCAAATCGATGGACCATCGACCCGTTCTTATTTAATAAATATTATAGGATCTCTATGGTCCATCAATATGATGTGTAATAAAGCCTCTATTTTCATTTTAAAACTTTGTATGATATAGGCTCTATTTCACATCCTATTGATGGAGCATCGGTTCTTTCACAATATTTTCAATGTTTTAACGAACTGTTCGACTAAACATCCCGCTTCGCCTCTTCCCGCTTCGCAAATATTTTACGGTATTCTTAAGGTGGTGTCCGTTGTCACCTATGTTCCAGTCTAAATTGAAAATTAGTTAATATTATTGAGCTGCATCTTCAAAACAAGGTAGGTAATATTTAGGTTCCGGATAGGCATATTTGTGTTTAAAAAATACCTTAATGCTACGAACAACCCACGTGACTATAAAGTTCAAATATTATTCTTATGGATCTTGATTTCTTTATTGCTACCATGGAAACATCGGAGTTTTAAGTTCCACGTGCGAAGAATAGTACACCATCAACAAACAATGTAACTTAAAGTTTCATTCAGTTTAAACACAAATAAACTCAGTTTAAGTTTACCCTGGTGTAGCCGCGCCGGGTCTGCTGGTTATCTCATTATATTATAATAACAAGTTTTGATAAATGTCCGATGTCCGGCTGAAATATTGTCGGAAGCCTGAAATGCCCCAAATACATGATAAAACCCCTAACTAATTAGTAGGTGGCATGAATATAATTTAAAGTTAAAAACCAAATGTCTTTTATGGTAAATTATTACTTTAAGTTTGATATTTCGCCACAAAAAAAACAAGTAACATATTTATCAATGCCACTTTCGTTAGTTGGTTGTAGTAAAGAAAAGATTTTCTCTAGTTATTACAAATATATTTTCCGTTTTTCGATTTACAAGCAGATTGGTAAATTTTTCCCAAACGGGTTGATTTTAGTTTGTTGTGGCCAGTCTATAATTCCGATTTGTTTCTGTATGTATTAAGATTATTTTATAGTGTATATTTAGCTGAATTATATCACGTTTCTATGACTGAAAGTTTTACTTTCTAATCTTAAATTACTAGTTTTTAAAACTGTCCAACGTCCTATTAAACGTTCTCAGAAATAAAAAATGCCCCAATTACAATATAACCTTAATTACATTATAATATAGTTTGTATGACATATAGAGGTGCGGGGATTTATTATCAATTCAAAAACAAAGGTCCCGTTCAATAAACAATTGGTTTTAAGTTAAGAGTCTTCATCAACAAGTATGAAACTGGTGGAGACAGGTAGTCCAGTCAAATAGGCACTAGAAATCGCTAAAATCGCAAACTAACGGCTAGTTTTGATTTTGTAATATGTTGTTAGGACCACTACCAGTAGTGTATACCCAGGTTTGCAGCTTCTAAAGAATGTGCTAACTTCGTAGAACTCGAAAAACTGAAAATTATTCCCATTTTTCCGTTTTTTTTACTATATCTCCTAAACAATGCGTTTTTCATAAAACATGTTATTTACGTTTTTAAAAAGTATACATTTTGTACAATTTGAGACCAGAACCAGCTCTATAGATAGAAAACCTACTAAGATCCAGCCCTCCAAAAATTGGAATTTGTTTCCAAAAAAGTGAAATTTTAAGATTTGGTTATCTTTCTACCCCGAAATCAGGGGGAAATACTAATTTTACGGGTAAAGTCATAGAAAGAGAAATTCTAGCGAATGTTATTAGAGTTAATTAAGGAACAGAATGACTTCTGTAGGTCTGATAATATTTTCACAGTGATAAAATTTAAAAAAATGGGAAGCTGCATGTTTCGCAAATTGGCTCTGTTAAGTTAATCGATGGTTTGAGGGTTATTTAATTAAAGCACACGTGAAAAACTTAAAATGTGTCTTTCTTGAGTTTAATGTGAAAGGAAAACTGCAGCCCCCCTTTCCTCTGGGCTATCGGATCAAAAATCACAAATATAGAAAAAAAGTGCAGCTGTGAAGGACTATATACTTAGGTGTTTTGATCTCTGTATGGGTCATTTACCAATGTATTTTCACATTAAGTATTTAGAGTTGATGTTAATTTAGTAAGTAGCTATTAGTTCACAATAGGCCGACGTAAGAAACGTTTTAAAGCCTATTTCAACCCATTTTCCGAATTTTACGTGTCTTTTTTGTTATTTATAGTATTTTCAGATTAAGTATTTATATTTAAATATTTAAATATATTAAGACCTTTGTATTGATAAGCAGTCGTACAAATCTTTTCTGCATTACGATGAACACTCTAATATTTGTTACTTTTGTACCTTTCCAACAACAAATTCCATAGTCCAACCTTCTATAAACTACAATCACCTTAAAACGCTTTTAGGGACGATGTTGTTTAAGTGAATACAAATAAACATAAGACATTGATATTAACTTATATTGTGTAGGTAGTAATGTCCTAGAATGTATATTTCCACAATCTCCATCAAACACCACTCCTAAATACCGGTACTTACACGAAGTCTTGTTTCATCAAAATTCACGAACACCACAAAGAATTTGCTACTACTGTACCCAATCCATAATGTTTATAAAACAAACGCTTTAAACTTTGACTCACCTCTTAAGTTTAAGTTTATACAACCAGTTTTATCTATATTCAAGACCATATAATATTTTGTAAACCACAACCTTAAACCTATCAGCTCGTGTTGTTTTTTCATGTGTTAACGTTTTATTGGCTATTTTGCAAATCACCATTTTGTACCTGCATGAGATAAGCACCACTCAGTTTGGGCAATTTTCTACAAATACAAGATATGATCACAAGTTGTTATTTACGCACCATCTCTTTCATTTAAAGATGAACAAACCCCGACAATAGAACAACCCGAACATGTGCCAGGACCGAGGCCTTCAAAACAACTCAACCAGGACCCTCTAAACGACACACACCCCCATATAATAATGTAATATATAATCATATGTAATAATATAATACAATACAACAATTAATAATGTTTTAATACAATACAGGCCTATAATGTTTTAAGATTTTTCGTTGGAATTTCACCTTTTTTACCAGAATCCCCTATTCTTTACTGAAAAACGAATTATTCTTTATAAAAAACTAATTTATGGAAATAATTGTTAAGCTATGCCTAAACTATGTACTGCTGATGGCATAACAGTTGAACCCAGCCTAGGCATATATGTATTCAACATAAAAGTTGGAATTTACTAAATGACAATCTTTAAAAATAAAATTGAGTTTTGGTGTGGAAAAGTGGATTTTTGCGGAGACAGCCGGAATACGCCAATTTTCAACTAGTGGTCTGAACGGTTCGTCGGAGAAATAATCTAAATAGTAAAATGTGTAGGACATTTTATGATCTTTCATTTTGAATAGGCTAGATAGGTTAAAGGCGACAAGTTAATAGTTTTCGAGTTATAAGATAAAACCCGCAAAAATTAGATTTTTTACCTGTTTTGCATTTTTGTCACTGTTGCGACAAGAAATTTTGTAAGCAAGCCTCAGATTCGGATTGAGCACCCTAAATCATACTGAATGGACAAAATCAAAACTACCCCACAATTGTAATGGTAAAAACAAAATTTGACTGGATTATAGGTATAATAAAACATTATGCAAACACACTTTTGTTCAAGTAGTGCAGCTCAAAAGTTGTAGTTTGATAATTTACAAAATATCAATTTAACAATGATTTTCACGAAACAAGTGTTACAAAATTAATCGATATATAGAAATTAACCATTTCTGGATACGCTTACGGCTTATTTTGCGCACGTGTTCACTAACACTCGTGACTTCTGTCGCTGGAGTAGTTGGTTACATTAAGCTGTTGTACATTAGCCCCTATCACATCCCGCCGGAAATAGGTCGAGTTACAGTAATCCTATATGTTCATATCAGGTTATTACCTTTCAGTTTTGCTAGTTTTCAGTATGACCAGTTAAATTGTAATCTACTTATTACTTATTTAAATAGATAGGGTTGTATTACATGCTTTAATTGTTTTATATACAGGGTGTTTTGCGAGAGGTTGGCATAACCTCAGAAGATGATAGGCTACATAAAAAAACCAAAATTGTTCATATGTACATAGGTCAAGAAAAGCTTCGTTTTCCAGATATCCGCTATTTTGTTTCTTTTACAAAATAATTCATATCTAGAGAACAGTTTTACCGATTGAGTTTAAACTTGGCATTAAGTTTAACCTAGCAATGATATATATAACAAGAGAAAGAAGCAATTATATCCAATCATGCGTTTCAAAATGGCGGTTGTTTAAAAAGTTCAAACCTACTAATTTCAAGAAATTTTTTGTAGCCATTTTAGTTGTTAGTTAGTTGGGTAAAATGAACAATTTAAAATATGTATTACATTATTTGTTTGTAATAACAAACTACGTACCCACCAT
>JAGFPH010000566.1:0-15000 GCA_018207615.1 Philaenus spumarius
ATAAGTAAACAAAGAACATTTATTGTTTTAGGGGATGTTTCAATCCTTAGAGGCTAAATATTTTAAAATCCTATCTTAGTGAGCCTCTAGCGCCTATGCCTATGAGCAATATGTGTACCAAACTTCACGTTCCTTGGCGGTATTAAATTAATTTTTACAGTTATAGGGGTTGTTACTAAATGTTCACCCCTTAGCAGATTGTGATAAAATGTAAAACTGGTTTATTTTTGTATATGTATCTTGTAAGAAATAACTGTACACAATTTCAGCTTTCTAGCTTCAAGGAAAGTATAAAAATAAATATTTATTGTTTTTAGGGGTTGTCTCACATTTTCACCCCTAGCAGCACGTAACGAAATGTAAAACTGGTTTACTTTTTATATTGTATCGTGTAAGAAATAAATGTAAAAAATGTCAGCTTTCTAGCTTTAGGGAGAGTATAACAAACACTATTTATTGTTTAGGAGTTGTTTCAACCCTTAAACGAAAAACCTTTTAAAACCCTTTTTTGTACGCTTCTAACTCCTATAAGCAACATGTGTACCAAATTTCACGTTCCTAGGCGGTATGATGCTTGACATATGTAACAAACAATATTTATTGTTTTAGGGGTTGTTTCATCCCTTAAAAGATAAATATTTTAAAATCCCTTCTTAGTGCGCCTTTAGCACCTATGAGCAATATGTGTACAAATTTCACGTTCATAGGCGGTATTTAAATCTATATATATATATAATCGAAAATCCATTCACTCACTCACTCACTCACACTGACTTATTTATAGTTTTAGGGGTTGTTACTACATTTTCACTTAGCAGAACGTGACAAAATGTAAAACTGGTTTATTTTTTATTTGTATGTTGTAAGAAAAAGTAATAAATTTCAGCTTTCTAGCTTTAAGGAAAGTATAACATAAATGTTTATTGTTTTAGCGGTTGTTTCAACCCTTAAAGGAAAAATATTTTAAAATCCTTTCTTAGTTCGCCTCTAGCCCCTATGAGCAATATGTGCACCAAATTTCACGTTCCTAGGCGGTGTACAACTCATATTTATAGTTTCAGAGGTTGTTACTACATTTTAACTTAGCAGAACGTCACAAAATGTAAAACTGGTACAAAGAAATAAGTGTACAAAATTTTAGTTTTCTAGCTTTAAGGAAATTATAACAAACAATGCTTATTGTTTTAGGGATTGTTTCAACCCTCAAAGGTCAAATATTATAAAATTCTTTCCTTAGTGTGCCTCTAGCTCTTATGAGCAATATGCCAAATTTCACGTTCCTAGGAGGTAGGGTTTTTGAGATATGATACAATTAATATTTATTGTTTTAGGGGTTTTTTCAACCCTTACAGGCCAAATTTTTAAAATTCTTTCTTAAAGCGCCTCTAGTGCCTGGGAGCAATATGTGTCCAAATGTCAAGTTCCAATGTGGTATGGTTTTTGAGATACTGTGATCAGTCAGTCAGTGAGTGAGTGGGTTTTCGATTTTATACACATAGTACATAATCCAAATACCACTCACTGACTCACTCATCACGAAATCTCAAAAACCACCGAACGGATTGGAATGAAATTTGGTATGTAGTTTCCTCTAGGGCCTTATAGGTGCTCGCTAAGAAAGGTTTTAAAAAAATTCGAAAGTATAGGGAGGGGGGGGGGGGGGTTTAGGGGTTTTAAAGGTTTTTTAAATTCCCATATTTAACTTTGATTTGTCTCTCCGTGCAAAGCCGGATCGGGCAGCTAGTTAACTATAAATGTAAAACTCACAACTCCAGACCATAATTAATGTGAATGGAGAAACTTCATGTTATGTTTTATCTATGCTTATATAAGGGATAAACACTGTTAAACATCAGCTGTCAAAGTCTGATAATCATCCAAATTAATCCTGAAATTATAATTAATAAGTACCAATTACTTCATGACGAAGTAGGCTGCTTAACAAAAGATTTTTAATTTGGTTATTGACGCTACGTTTTATAAACCATTTGCAATAACTCCTGCGTATTTACAAAAATCTAAAACACGCTGACGTTATAATATATTTTAAATTATGCGAATTGGGTAATTTAAATTAACACTAATTTGGATTAGTAAAGTTTTGACTGCAGTCCAGGACAATATTTTTGAGAAGTACAAAAAGAATTCAAAATGTGTATATTATTAATTATAAATAATAGGGTGACAATAAATATCAAATTCCGAATCATGTATATAACCGAAATCGATTAAGTTTTCTTTGTGCATGAGTAAAGAGTATTTTGGTTTGATCTTATATTATAATGTATATCTATCTTATAGTAAAAATATCTGTATTGAAAACCTTTTACATGAACTCTCTTATTTTAAATTATGAAGAATTTTGTCAAGTTTTTGTTTAAGTGTATGAAGATCTTGGCTTATAGAATATAATTAACAACTGGCAACATAATTCATTGTTAATTATATACCTCTTAATTAATTCAACGCCTAGTTTCAGGATGTTTATCATGATGGATCTGATATTAATACCAAGGTTTCGTCGTTTTCTTCGTACTATATACCACCATCTTAACACCACTTTCAAATTTTTAAACCAATAGTTGTTCTTTCGAAATAATTCGAAAACTAAAGAAGATACGTAAAGAATGCAAGAGTAAAACAATGCAGCTTTAATTTAAAATTTTTGTTTTCTTTAGGATACAAATGAATTGAGATATTACCGTTTGAAGTTTGCGTTTGAGTGCCAGGACCAGCTTCCCCGAGCCCTTTTAAACTAAAAAAATATCTAAAACGAAGGGTTAAGGAAGTCCTACGTTACATCCTTCGCAGCCCGTGAAATTCCTTGCAAAATAATTTTTGCCGCGATTATATAACTTAAAAATTAAGAAAGTTACTTATACTTGAAAAATGAAAAGAAAGCAGTCGCGGGACGACCGACAGAAGTGAAAATTGTAATGAATATAAATGGTCATATTAGTAAACTGTGTTAACACAACTTACAAAATGAGGAAGCACAATGTCCATTTTAGATGTATTACCAAGTAACGTATTTTAAAACAACTTACGAAATGAGAAAGTACAATTTCCATTTCAGATGTATTACCAATTTATACTATATACTCTGCTATATACACAAGTGTACTATATAAAGTAGAGCGTAAAGGAAAAATGTGTAACGGTAAAATTCGATTCACCGCCCGCAAGTATTTTTGGACATCTGTTTGTGGACATCGTGAAATTCTCACATCGCGGAGGAAGCATTTTATTCGGATTTGGCCAAAGCAAAATACCCAGAACGAGTTGTGGAAAAACGTAAGTTGAGCTGCCGAAGTAAACATGTTCTTCGGAGATTGAACAAAACCATACACTACACTATGCTAAGGCGTTAACCACCGCCTATCGTTAATCAAATAGCTTAACAATGACAATATAACTTAAACAAAAATATTAAACTAATATTAATATTTAACAAAACATAGTATTTATTATATTAATAAAGAATTCTGTATAGGACCTAATTCATTATTCACAATTAAGTTACGCTATTTGTTATATAAAAAGTTCCCCAAGTGTCCAATGTGTTTTGTTTGGTTACATTTTTCAACAGTTAGAATTTTATATTTTAAAATGATGATTTTCATCTAAACGATGCTTAGCTATAGCAGATTTATCAGGCCTATTATATTTTAAATGAGAAAAGTGTTCTTTACCTTTTCTCACGAGAACACTTTTCTCATTTAAAATATAATATATATATATTGGAGAGAGAAGAAAAATTCCAAACTATCATAAAATGTACTTCAAAAGGGTTTCGTTTTATTTATACAAAGTTCATACAAAATTATTATACTCGTATTATTGTTCATATAACAAGTAGTATATTATGTTGTTTATTGCGTCGTAACAGCTGTTCCGGTATCGCCATTGTAAGTAAATACTTTACTACAGCAAGAATAGTGTGGGACCCCCCCCCCCCCCCATTATTCAAAGAACATTTTTTTTTAAAGTTTGACGTGTACTATAGTACCAACTCTTTTAGCTAATTTATTTTGGTGCTTTGTGAATTAGTGTTTACTTGAGGTGTGTTTTGCCACCTGATGATGGTATGGTAACAGCTGTATGACACATTAAATATTTCAACAACAAAGAATAATGATATATACGATATTACCAAAGCAGCCGCAAGGTGTTACGGAAATTATTCATACAAAAGTCAATGTGGCCCGGGACTTATCAACACACCAACAAATATTTTGTGAGAACCACTACTTTGTCTTTGTATGCTCTTTAATTTGATATTTCAAGATGAGTACTCGCTAAAATTTTCTATTTTTTGGTACGGGACAAAATTTTTAATTATCATAAAGAAACTTTAAGTGACTTAGTTAACAATTTCAAAAGGTTTGGCTCTATTAAAGTACATACACAAGTCAAGGTGGATGGGGATTGTATTAACTACATAACGCGCTATGAATTTATAATGAAACACATTTAAAATAAAAAGAAACTACCGGAATATAGAGTAAACAAATTCAACTGTTAATTTTTGATCACGCTTTTTACGGATTAAACAGCTGTCCCCAAGACGTCCAGACCAAAGAAATGCATAATATAAGAGTGGACTGAGTTTAAACGCGACAAAACCATTCCTATTCATTGGTTGTTAGCACAGGAACGTTTGAATGCACATGAGAGTAAATCTGCATTGTCAAAGTATTGTAGTCGAGACAATAATAAGCTCGCAAAGAGTTTGCAGTCAATTGATCCTTGGCTTCTAAAAGCACTTAACCTCTAGGGGTCAAACACAAGTCAACCTTTATACTCTACAGAGATAGATATGAGAAGCTAACTGCGCTAGAAATTTCCACATATTTATTTCTTCGTCTTAGTTCCGAAACGTTTCAGTAACTTATTACATTTTTCGTACAGGTGATTCATTTCAAAACGGAACTATATTATTAAAATGAATCAATCAAGTGTTGCCTCAATTTAAATATAAAAGTAAATGTTTATAAGGAAAAGGCAATGTCCAGGCTACAACGAGAAAGTCTGTGCTATAACTAAATGCTGAGACTGACGCGGATGTACAATTTTTATAGATAAGCAAAATTTTTTGAATAAATCCTCTCCTCTCTCGACCAAGTTAAGCTTTTATCAGGAAGGTGAGAATATTATTTTTCAAGTTATTTTAAGTTTACATGCGAAATATAGTTTCATAACATGAGCGTTCTTCCATTCAGAGATACATTTTGTACACTGTGGCTCAGATGGAACGGCGCATGTAAAACTGTCTAGTTATTTTATTAGATACAAAACTATTTAATCAATTTCACCAGTCAACAAATATTTAAGGAAGAGACTGCTTATTTATCTTTTAAACAACATTAAAACAATTGTGTCTTAATTATCATTTTTTAAATAAACAAGTTTGACAAGGTTACAGCACAGTCGACGCAGACTCTGATGTGCAATGTCCACAGTATTCAGAGGAAATTGTAGTTAAATTGATGAAACCAATTGTTTATAGTTTTATCTTACAAAATACACGCATAAAACTGTTTTCCCCAATCAAAATCTCCTAATGATTTTACTGTAAAACATAGTCTGTTATTTACAAAAACTGTTGCACGACATTTTTCTTTAAATTTACCCCCGCTCTTCAGAATTTGACGCTAAAAAATGTTTGAGGATTTTGTAGATAATTAAATTCTCTACAACTTTTATATAAGCAACTCTAAAATGAAGTCTTCACTCAGTTTTCGTGAGTGAATGTGGCAAGAAAGTTAACATTTTTCAAAACTTGAGATTTAACCCCTTTTTTGCTGCCCCATATCTCGGTAACCGTTGGACGTACAAAAATCTTAAAAAAGCTAATTTGTTGGAAATTTTTTCCTCTACAATTCGGTACCTATAAACGAATTTTTTTAATGTATCTATTTCAAATGTAAAAAGTAAATTTAAAAAGTATCTATTTTAAATTATATTTTATTATAATATAAGATTAAAAGGTTGTTCATATGCATCTTACGTGTTATTAAATAAAATTAACTTATTTAATTTCGGCCTTATTGATGCTTTATTTGTATCCATGGATTGAGTACGTGCTAAACATGGCATCTTATAATGAAAAAAATAGCCAATCTTTTTTACTAGTTGTAACTCATGACGAGCACCACCAAGGGAAGTGATCGGATGTGGACGAAAAATGTTGCCACTAAAGTAATTTATAGCACTGTTTACAAAATGAGGAATATCGCAACCTTACTTTCACTGGAGTGTTTCAGTGTTTTGTAACGGCGCGGCGCGGCGGTTGCGATATCGAAAGTGCGCGTTTAAGGGTCTGCTGTATTGGCGGCCATCTTGGATTTGTATCCCATAAGAGCAATGTTAAATTTCAAACCATTTATTTGGATTATTTTTTATCATAAAATTGTTTGCAACGTCTCATTTTAAGCACAATCATAATAAGCATCCGTTTTACATTTTAGATTTTTTTAAAATGCTTTTCATTTGTTATGTAGGCCTACTTGTCATTTTGTAAATACAAAGTTTGAATTTTTTCCCTAAAACAATACAAAATTAATAATGAAAAGTAATTTGCAAGCCGGATCCGAAATTGTATAAAGAATATTCATTTTTTTTTCAGCACTCAATTAGAAAAGATGGATTTATAAAATGGTTTAAAATGGGGCAATGTCAAAGCGCTCAGCTGCAAGAAATTGCACTGTTTAGATACGGCAATAGAGAGAAGAGCTTGCGTTTCCGGTTGCTTTCTCGTTTACTGGAGCAGACCAAATGTGAGAAAACCAAAGACCGTATGAAAAAGGTTTTACATAAAAGTTTTTAATCAACTCATTTCCAACATTTTTCTCGATTGAAGTTTGTTTCTATCCCAAAAATGAAAAAAACTTTACGCTTAGTAACTTTTTCATGTTCCGATTTTTTTTTGGCTCATTATATTTTTTATTTTTATAAATCTGTTAACTGACTGATCTGTACGTTGTTTACTCCGTTGGAATCCTCAGTTCTTCTAGATAAGAAATATGTAACTTTAATTACAATCGGATGATCCCTGTGCAATGGAGGAGCGTGTTAATGAGTGCGCGCATTTAAATATTTTGTGGCAGAAATCACACAGTTGGTGAAGTTGACGTCCTAGTTAGTGGAAGGGGGCCGTTTTTCGCTTCCAAAACTCCACTGCGCTAGCATTCCAGGTGTATTAATTAATAGAGTTCTATGCTACAGACCGATCGTGGAATTAATGTATTGTCATAGTTGTCATAAGAAGATCATACATTCCATTTCAAACCATTTTATAAATCCATCTTTTGTAACTGAGTGCTGGAAAAAACTGAATATTCTTTATAAAATCGCTGATCCGGCTTGCGTTTCACTTTTAATTATACATTTTGTATTGTGTAAAGAAAAAAGTTCAAACTTGGTACAGTACTTCAAAAATGTCAATTACTTGAAAAATTAAAAAATGTGAAACGCGTGAAAATGAAAAAATGTGAAACGCAAAACGGATGCGTATGTGACTGTGCTTACAATGAGACCTTGCAAACAATTTTATGATAAAAAATAAACTAAATAAATGGTTTGAAATTTAATATTCCTCTTCTGGGATACAAATCCAAGATGGCCGCCACTACAGCAGACACTTAAGCTGATATTAACTGACTAAACTTATTAAAATAGCTAACTTAAGAGCTGATTATTATTTTTATAATCACACTTTCTAAATAGTCCAAACAATTAATTGTTTTGTAGGGGACACAATTACTCATCCAAAGCATAATTTTATTGTTTACTTAAGGAATTCAAGTTCAGTATTTTGCACGTAGGAAAAGGTACGCATTGTTTAAAGAGGTTTAATATCAAACGCATGTTGAATAAAAACACAGATGATATGAAAAATCCCTGGTAATGTGTATAATAATTAAATTAAACTTTTATTTATCTGTACATTTATACATTTTCTCTAAGCACTTCTGTTTTTAACAATAAAGGGTACCACTTTGCTTGTAAAACTCACTTTACTTGGAGATATGATCAATGTTTAAATACAAAACCTAACTAGCTTTGGGACCCCTTTGATTTGGTACCGTATTCGACCTACTTTGCAATTTATAATTTTTTAGATATAAGATTTTTCATTTAATCTAAATTTTTTAAATGTTGGAAAACTTATGAGAATGAGTCAAAGTTGGACATTATTTTAAATGGTATATCATTAACAAAGTTGTGTAAAATTTCAATTTCTGAAAGAGAACTATTCAGTGAAAGTAAATAAAAATTCAAAAACTAAAGTTGTGTACTTTTGTTCTTTTAGGGCCACCATTTTAAAACAGTAGTAAAGAAACATATATACAGTATACTCTTTAAAAATTTGTTTAAAAAATAAAAGTTATAAAAAACAGTTATCAAAATTGATAATGTTTTAAATGAAACTTTAACAGTAGTTATATAAAGTTTTGGTAGTGGTGTTTGTATGACTCATAGTTAAAATTGTGTACTCCGAAAAATTGCTTGTTCTTACTAAGTAGTCGTACAATTTGATATCCTAGTGGTCATATTCCTACTTCAAATTAAAAACTATCTATTACTTGAACCAGTCGCAAATATTCTAACATCATCTCATGAACAAAGTAGTTTTATTAATAATACTTAAAATAAATAGTGTGATTACCAATGTGTACCTTCAATCCCTGGCACATATAGGCTACCTTCATGGAATTAACATCTCAATCTAAATGAATGGCACCGATGTAGTCCAGTCAATGAATTCTCAAATGTGGGGTGTTGAGGGAAATGGAAGGAACACAATTTTTGACTTTGGCACTTTGTTTAGACTAGTTAGGAGGTAAACACACTAAAAGTCCCCACTCCTAGCAGGTGAGCGGGGTGCAGGGGAGCACATATGAGGTTCCTTTTCGGTTTTTTGATTATATCTCTAAAACTATGCATCAGAGCGATAAGACTTATACAAAATTAAAGCCGACAAAATGTGCCACAAGATTGATTCTATTCATATTTTCCCTATCTCACATAGTTTCCGAGAAATTCGCGCTCAAACTCTCTTATTATTGAAAAAATATTTGTGTCACGTTTTTGCCTCGTTTTAATAACTAAATCTTCAGCTCTTCTTCCTACGAATAAGTTATAAGAGAGGAAGTTATAGAACTTTAAATTTTCTTCAAGAATATGTGATATATTAGTACTTACCTTTAACCGAAAAAACATTAAAGCAATTTTCAATTTATGCATAAATTTTGAGATTTTGCAAAAAAACTTACGTTTTTTTATCTTACTTCTTGAACTCTATGTATATATAACTCTATACCAATATATATATAAGTATTTATATGTATAAATAGTATGTACAGTATATATATAAGTTCTGTTCAGTGATATAGTAAATACAAACTTAAAATTGCGTACTTTTAGGGCCACTATTTTGAAACAGTACTAAGTGAGTGATATATATACAGCAAGTTCTTCAAAAATTTGTTTAAAAAAGAAGAGAAGAGAAGCGGGAAGGGCGATGGCACTTAAGGAGAAGTGTATCATTGCTGAAGGAAGGGAGAAGGGGTGGGCCGGCAAGTTCCTGGTCGTCCGTCAGAAGTATAAATCCATCGCTGACAAAACATAAAATGGTTAAATGGTTCAAAAAGTATTGTAATTATTACTATTATTCTAATATAAAAAATACATATTTTAATTTAGATATTTTTACAAAATTTACACACTATAGCTAATTACAAATTATTCTTATGCTATACATTATTCTTTATTTCTTATAAATTCTCTGTAAACTGAACATATATCCAATTTTATTTTATTCCATATAATTATATTATTATACTAAATTTGGTATTGATTGTCATTGTAGCTAACAGGCGATTTTGGATGATCTTAACATTCACCAAGTTTCACAACTGCATAATCTGCAACCAACATAAATTTTCTAAAAACATTACTCTCACTCAGTTAAATACATGAGATATAGGTACAGGAGTTGAATGTAACATTATAATTCACGTTTGATTTTTTCAAATTTGGAAGTTAGCAAAGTATACAAAGTGTTTTCGAAAGAAGAAGGTCCAACAGTTTTAGCAAAATAAAAGTTAGACCATTGAAAACACTATGTCTCCAAGTTTAACTTTTTTTCCAAAAACAGTTCTTTGATAAATCTCATCTGAACTTGAAAGTAACCAATATATGATGAATTGAACATTATGTATATTCAAGGTTGTTAGAGTACAAGGTTGATGCATTAGACCGTTTTCATGGTTCAAGCCAGCCATGTGCAGTGACATCACTCAGTGACCAGTCCGCCGATGTGTCGCAGTGGCTCTGGCAGTTTTAATAAGCAATGTTCTGCATCTGCTCACACAGTATATTGTGTAATGTTTGTTGTTATACATGTTTGTTGATGTAATAGACTTGTACAATGTAACATGTTTGTTGTTATATTATGATGTCTCTATTTCCTTTATTAACTTATATCTTTACTCATATAACTGCAGTAAACAAAAAAGGTATAAACATTCAACTACCGGTTTGTTTTTTGTCATAGAAAGACCAACTGTCATGTATATGTGTACGTAATAGCAATCCAAACAATATTCACTTATCACAAATGATTTTTTATTTTCATAGTTTGTTGCCTAAATGTGGAAGGTGAGGAAAATTGAATATTCTTCTTTTTTTAAATATCTAAGTAGCTCCTAAGAAAATATAAAAACTGTGCTTCAATGAAATATTTATGCTGAAACATAAACAATCCTGCATTTAATTGTTTACTTTTGCCAGAATGTACTGAGAAATCTGTTACAATCTTACTGTTGTTTTAGTAAACTACTTTTGTTAAGTTTTCTTAAATTTAGCTCCTTTTTAACAGATAGCAAGAAGAATATTCTGCTGTGTACAATTGTTTTTGTAAATGAACTTAAGCTTTACATATCTTGTAACTTTAAAAATGTTATATGGTACATGGATGTTAAATACATTTATTTATAACATGTATTTTCCAAGTTAATATATTAAGTTAGTGCATAGTAATTAAAAATATCACTTCCTTAAAAACACTCTTTTAATTTATCGCAAACATATTTTTACATTTAGATTTGTTTTTATTTTATGTTTACAATATTTGTTTAAATCGTAGCATAATAATGTAGTTTTAAATTATTATATTTTTCACTGGTTATTGACAATAATGCATTTATAAAGATGATGACAGTGCATATCTGTGTTTGTAATATAGACAGCAAATATTTTAGTTTGTGTTATTTTTTGTCATTTTGCATTTAATTTGTAAGTGATTATACTTCTCGAATATGGAATGAATACAGTAAGAAAACTTCAGCTAAAATAAGACAATAACAGTGCTCACTAAAACAAATTATCTCTTATATTTTATATAGCTAAAATAAAAATTCCCTCTTCTATAACGTAATTAAAGTCCCTAAAAGAATTATACTACAACTTTACATTTACTGTACTTTACTCATGATGCCTGTCAACAAATTGAAACGTTCCAATGAATTTTAAAAAGCAATAACATGTGCAGTACAAACTACACATCATTAAATTTTCTTTGGCCTATGGCTACCAAATTGAACAAACACTTCATATAAACCTAAGTAACTAGCGTATACGATATTATAAAATAATATTCTTTCCATTTTGTAAATGTATTTTTAGTTATATACATGAATAGCAATAATTTTATTATTATTTTTGCTACAGAATCACTAATTATTACTGTGTGATTATTTACTGTAGGTGAACATGGATTTTATTTAAATACTTTATAACATTTTGACCTAAAAACCTGTTACCTAAAACTAAAATGTAAAAATATATGAGTTATGTAGCAACTTTTTCCACTTTGTTTAACCGCTTTCTATCTTCAGTATTAATGTTGCTCTGTTTTTTCTTGATTTTTTTCACACAAAGTTTGAGGTTTAAGTAATTCATTCTTAATAATTATTGTTCTCATTTTAATATATGATGTAATAACCTCCAATAGGAAGTCGTTACACTTTTGTGACACTGCCATTGCTGTCTTTCACTACATTTTGCCCATTCTTAAGTAAATTTTCTCCATGGAATACTTTGAACTCCTTCTCAACTACTGAGACTCAATTAAAACTAAGCTCCGAAACACTTGAAGAAGCTGATCAATACAAAACACTATGAACCAAAATACAACCTCATGGTACAAGTAATTCTCTGAAATACTAAAATGGCGGGCGGCAGAACAAGGAGCAGGTGGCTGTGCAAGGTCACTGAGTGACGTCAAAACACCCGCCCGCTAGGAGGCATTGTATACTGCTGGGCGAGGCGGGGATGTGTCAACCTTGTACTCTAACAACCTTGATGTATAGGTACCATTTTAGTTTAGTTAGTCTATCAAATATGATGAATGAATTCCATAAACATTTTTGTCTACAACTTCTGTTATATTAATGATGTAGATTGTGATTACTGTAGAATTAGGTGTGTTTATTACGTAATTTATAAAATTATTGTTGCATCTACACTATACCCTCAATTGGTTCTTCTCAAGGTTTAATCACAAGCATTTTACACGCTTATATTATACAATTATATACATGGTGTAGGCTCACTATTTATTAAAAGTCTAACTATACTAACTTAATATATGATAACAATAAATATTGCAAATGTTTCTGGTATAATTTAAAACAGTTCTTACATTTTCCGCTGTAGCGATTCTCCACTTTTATTGCACATTTGCTACTGAAAGTTCGAAGAATTCCTGTAGCATCCACAGCGCAAACTGGTTTGTTATCTATGTGGGGACAGGAAAATGATTCTTTATGTGATAAATTGTGACCAAGCTTAAGTGGTGGAGGCACAATACTCATAGCCTCTAATCCTGAAACCATTTTTATTTATAAATACTTTATTTTTATTTATTTGAAAATGAATGGTATCCCTTTGACAACAACAATATAAAAAATACAATTTTGTAAATACAGTAATATCCAACTAGCCTAAACCAGTAACCAGTTTGTTTGAGGTACACAATAAGATAAATTTTATTTAAACCCAAGAAAAAAAATTTCTCTAGTAAATTTGATCTTTAAAATCTTGCAATCATACCAGTGTCAAGATAGAGAGATTTTTTAGATTATAGTATGTATTATTGTAGAAAATGAATAACTTAGCTTATATTTTACATGATATATAAATTTACTGTTATTATAATCAGACGTGCTCAACTTATACTCACAGACATGATATTTAAAATTCATTAAGACTAAGTAAAGCATACTCACTTAAGATGTATACAGTATTTTATACAAATTGGTACATACTAAGAAAGAAATATTGATGTACCGGTAATAAAACCTAAGACTTGTAAAATTGACACATTTTGAGTACAAATATGAAATGTGGAATCATACAAAATTCAAATAGGTAGGCCCAATTTGAAATAGCCTTTAATAAATTGTGAATACTAGTACAGCAGCTTTTCTATTAGGCTAAATAATCTGTTTCTGCATCTCAGATTGATTAAAATATTATACTTCTTTAACTCAAATGAATATTTAATTATTCAAATTCTAAGAAACTTAACCGTGTTATATTGAACATTTTATTTAGACGTCTATTAAAACAAAATTGTTTTAAAAACCACTAACCAAAAGAACTATGACTCAACATGCATGCTTCAACTTCAGATCTTGACTAATATCTTTCACTTTTAAAATGTACCTATTACTAATCTCCTATATTTTAGTAAATAAACTTCAACTTTATTTATTGAAGGCTCCCAATTAGTAATAAGGCAGTGTTGTAACGACACCTAAAGGGGCCCGGGCCAAAGTTCTCCCTGAGGTCTACTTTTACTTATGAACATAACATATTTACTAAATTCTTTTTTTTATGTGGCAAATAGCACAGACTCTGTATTATGAACTGAAAATCAAATTTTAATATTCCCACTACACAAGTATCCATGGTGTTCATCTAGATTCAAACCAGGCACCACCGTACGCTTCATTACCATTAACTACAATTTAAATCTGTTGCCAAGTTAACAGCAAAAATGAAAGAAGTTGTCGTTCAATGTAGCAAGCAGCACATTTGTTACTGACTCAAACGTATTCTATTTTTTTAATTAGTTTAATAATATCTGTTTAAAATATCAAGTAAGATTAAAAATTTGGTTTTATGTCCACACTTTCTTCCACTGCAATTACATTGCCACTCTTGAAACATTTATAGAAAATACACGGTAAAATGTTTTGCTTGCCACTTTTTTAGAGCTTGAATTATAATTACATTTTACATTCCACTCTGTGAATCAATTTTGAACATCAATATGAATTATTCGAAGTGGAGACCTCAACTAACAAAATTTGGAGGTCCTTTTTTTTCTGTCATTAAAATGTATGCATATTTTTTAGTAATTTCGAAAGTATCAAAATTAATTATGACATTAACAGAATGTAAAGTTATTGATTGGTTTTTGATTGCATAGGGCAGCTCCTTTTCCATTCATGTCTTAGAAGTTAGGAAATTAATATTTTCCCTCTATTAACTGAATGTGTTATGTTTAAGCAACAACACATGCCTAAAGAGCTATCTTATAATTTGGATGTACATTTATTGAGTTTACTTTTTTGTTTCATAGTTAGTTTATTTTTTTATAAAGGTCTAGTTTTTAAATCACATTTTTGTTTTAACTGTTGTTTGTTAAAATTTCTAAGTCAAATAGGCATTATTTACTGTTATTTTTGTGTAGCTGCACCTCTTAAATTGATTTAAATTTGTATGTGTTTAGATAAAAAAACTTAGCCCCAGACCCCCGATTTGGTTCCATTTCCAACTATTTTCACAGATAATAAACAAAGAATATGATTTAACCTTGTCTTTCATAGTCTTTTATAGGAAGCCTCCACAGAATTGGCTGTATTGTTTCGAGTGTTGATTTTTGGAGGGTTACCCACAACTAAATCATATTCTACAACAATAAAA
>JAGFPH010000566.1:26147-47760 GCA_018207615.1 Philaenus spumarius
GGTTTGGGGCGGTCAAAGTTATTAAAAATCCCTATAAGAAATACATAGTATAATATATTTATTGATATATTTTTTTGTTTTTGTTAATATACATTTAACTTTCATTTGTCTATCCGTGCAAAGCCGGATTGGGCCAGTTAGTAGTTAACATAAAACTGTGAATGCATTATTTTGAAGTTACAAAGTAGGAAGGTACCTACTATAAGGAATGTATTGATAGAAAATTATTGTTTAAAATGTATTTTTATACTAAAGTTTTAAATATTCACTTTTAAATTTATAAAGTTCTGAGCAGTATTGTCTTTACACAAAATTATATTTATTTCATACACTTAATATATTAAAATTGGCATTGTTTTTATAATAATTACTCTTTAAGTTATTATAATTTTGATCTTAAGAGTTTGATATTGATTGATAAATCACTCTTTATTTGAATGCAGTAGGGCCTACTTACGTTATGAATTCTGTATAATATATTCTCAAACAATTTAAAATGGTACCAATATATGACGAGCACTACAAAGTACTTAAAGGGTTGAACTCTCATTTGGAAGGGACACTTTAATAAAAGAAAAGTAATAAACATAAAATACATGGAATATGGAGGATATTCAGACTTAATTTATTTTTTAATAACTGCCAAAACTGATTTGAACCTGCAGAATTCAGCAATGGGGCTGTAAAAGGAAAACTGATTACAGGTTAATACAAAATAATCATAAAAAAAACTCTGGAACATTATAAACACGCCTTAGTACATAGAAACAAAATCATCCACCAAGACTTTAAGGTCAAAACAGTTGCTGGTAAGATAAGGGAATTGTTGTAAACCATGAAAAGGCTTACATAAACTTGCAGTGGCTAATTTGTTTTTATAGCAATCATAAAATAAAATAATAATACATAAAAATAGTGCTTTATTATAATAAAATATATAAGTCATGATTCTTCTAGTTACTACACAATTACAAGCAATGATCTTTTACATCAATTGTCTGCTGGATCACCAGCTACATGCACATAACATATCATCCTTTTAATGCATTTATTACACATCCTATGTAGTTATGTGATTCTAAATCACCTATGTAATTTTATTTTATTATTATCAGGGTTAATAATATTTTATATGTAAATGTTGTATTAATACTGTAGCGCATGTGACGGTGACACCTCGTCGGTCCGACACTGCGCACCGCCCTTTATATCTAAAACTGATTATTATAGTACTACCAATAAGACTGATTAATAAGTAAATTATTTGTTGGTTTTTGCCATCCGAGTAGCTGCCCAACTTGTGTAATGCACGGTGCGTCGGACCTGGGTGGATCTAAACAACACATCCTGAGAGCCCAATGTAGTGACAAAGTAATATCAGGGAATCATATTCCTTGGTCACTAGTCTAAAATGAGGACTTATAAGACTGTTTCTCATGGTACTGCCCCAAGGTACAAAAGACACTATATTCTGGTGAACGGAAATGGCAAAAATAAAGATAAATTTTATCAGTTTAATTCCGAGATTCGCTCGTGAGTTTAGTATGGCTGCGACAATACCTATAGGGAATGTGTCGGAGTCAAGGGTGGTAAACTATTATTACTTCTGGTGAAAGAGTGGGTGATTATGAACATTTAGTCTGTAAGAAGAAATCGTGCCTTGGCAGTGCAAACATCGTACCGACTGATACCGCAGTTAATAAATAAATATAGCGTCATGTTCTCATCATTCCATTGGATGTGTTCCCGACATGGACTTTGCAAGTTGTTGCGAGATAACATCACCACTTACAAGCATTTTTTAAGAAAAGTGTAACAGGTGAGTTATACGTTTTGTCTTTTTATTGTTAGTTACAAATTAGTTCACTATTTACCACTTATTAAAATGAAAGTTGCATATCTGGAGATGCAATATCTCGTATCTGCATTATATTTCAAGAACTCACTATTTATTAAAGACATGTGCAAGTTAAATACATTCCTAATTATATAATTTTCTCTTTTTACATCTAGAATTATTCCTTATTTTACAGTAACAACTCAAGTTTAGACTTATTTTCTTGGAATTTCATGTTAAAGTCGGTTATATAGTCGTAACAAAACAATTACAACATGTATAAAAATCGTAGTAACATATTTTGAGGCTCCTTATTATGAGTCAGTGATGGGGTGACGGTGACAGATAGCCTGCCCAGCGACTGTTTTGGGGTCTGTCTTGCGCGTGCGAGAGGAAACTAAAATTCAGCAAAATATAACAGCTCAGGATTTTGGCCTCCGGCGATGGGTTTTTTAACACTTGTTTTAACTTTATTATTAACTCGCTTCAGAGGTGCACATTCATTTTTATAATATTTGTAATTTTGTGTCGAAAGTAAAACTCTTAAACAATCAAAACTATGATAATAAAAGGTCCACGACATTTTAAAGAAATACCTAACGTTTGTACAATTTAACTCAGCTGAAATACTTTTACAGCTTTCTGCGGAGTTAGGTTGTTACCATAATTTACCAGCAATTCTATATTCTAATATCGATAAGATTGACAACTAAAGGATCCTAGCCGGGGGGCGGGGGTTTGAATGTTTTAAAATAAAAGTAATGTCTATATTACACATCATATCAATGGACCCTCGAACCTCTAATACTTATTATATAAGAACGGGCTGATGGCCCATCAATAAGATGTGCAATAGGGACTATATCTACACAGTTTTAAAATTAAAGTAGTGACTCTATTACACATCATATCGATGGACCATCGACCCGTTCTTATTTATAAATATTAGAGGTTCGATGGTCCATCGATATAATGTGTAATAGCGCCACTACTTTCATAATAAAACTTAACAGATATAGGCTCTATTGCACATCATACTGATGGACCATCAGCCCGTTTTTAAGTATTAAGTATTAGAAGTTCGATGGTCCATCGATATGTGTAATAGAGCCATTACTTTTATTTTAAAACTTATAACATATCGATTCTATAGCACATCATATTGATGGTCCATAGACCGTTTGTTGTACAAATATTAATATTTAGGGTTGATAGTACATCGGACCGAATTTTTATACATTATAAAGAACTCATTTTGGCTCGATAGTTCATCGACTCAGATGGTCAATCAAATTTTAATTTATATAATCGGTTCAAAGGGCCATAGAACCTTCTCGTATTTCTTTAATTTTTACAAGAGGGTCGATGGGTGCCGCGCTAAGCTTGCCAGATTCAAATCAAACTATGCTGAATCTTTAACATGGCTGTTGCGCTTCTTATAAGTTCTGCATTCATTGGTACAGGTCACAGCTCAATCGTCATTTCCGTGGATTGCTGCCGGGTTTGGTGAGCGAAACGAGCAGGGGCAGAGCCCCTACTTTACTTATATAGCCACTTTCTTGCTAGAAATGTTAGAATATGTTTAGATATATTTTAAGATGGCTATATTAATTTAACCAAAGGCCTGGTTCAGTTCTCGCCATCCGGCAATATAAGAAAACATGTAATCAAAACTCTGGTTCAGTTCTCACCAGGCAATATAAGAAACAATAAACTCCAGGAGTATTCTCATAGAGGATAACATTAGGGGCACATTGACAAATTTAGGAAGAGATTTTATCACAATAAAACTGTTTTACTTCAAGCCTATCTTTCACCTGCTGTACAGTGTTCTTAATTTAAATACAATAGCTATCAGACTGTAAAATCTAAGGAGATGTGCTGAAAGAAATTAAATTGTCGATTCGTTACATTATATCTGGGTTGAATAATAACAAGTTTTGGGAAGGATGAGTTTAGACAATAGTCCGGCATTGCATTGTTGCGGTAAAGACAAAATAACGGTAGATAAACAGTTCAAGCAGAATTAGTAGTCCTAAACTTCCATTACAGGTACATACTTTTCCGTTTTTACATTACATTCCTGGGCCGTTGAAGAAAAAGTCGGGAACAGAGGCAGTCCCTCCTTTCTAGGTCAAATTTTGTTTGGTTCTTACATACATCTTCGATATTTCAAATTAAAAATACGAAATAATTTGTATTAGCATTGTTTGATATTACTAATAGTCCAGTCAACGAAAAGTTGTAGAGTGAAATGGAAAGAACACAATTTTTGACTTTGGGACATTGTTTGGACTAGTTATTAGGTAAACATACTAAAAGTCCCCACTCCTAGCAAGTAAGCGGGGTGCAGGGAAGCACGTACTAGGTCCCTTTTTTCACTTATACAGTATCTCAAAAACTATGCGTCTTAGCGATAAGACCATTCTATACAAAATGTAAGCTCAAAAAATGTCCTACAAGATTGAATCTATTCATTTTTCGCTATCTCGCATAGTTTCCGATATATTCGAGCTGAAAATTCGCTTATTTTGTAAAAAGAAATTTTTCCTTACAAAATGAAGAAATTTTTCGAGTTATAAGAAAAAAACCGTTCATAAATTAGATTTTGTACCTTTTTTGCATTTTTTTCATGTTGAGTTACGAAATTGTGTAGGCAAATTTCAGATTCGGCACTCCAAAAAACATATATAATGGAAGAAATCAAAACTACCCCAAAACTTTCCCACTGTATTGGGACTTTTTTGAGTACAAATTGACTGTATTATGCCAATAAGTAAAATTAAGCCATTTTCAAAAAGCCAAATATTGTAACTTTAAACGGTCGCCATTTTGTGTAGGGTGGTCCTTTTGATGTCTGATTTGCGGCATTGTATTCTCCTAAGACAGACGTTTAATTTGATGTACAACAACCTACACAACCATTTAAGATTTTTCTCCCAACTCCCTGCGGGCTGACCCCCTAAGGTAATAAAAAATTATAATTGCTTCAAAAATTAGTTTTTTTAGTAGAGAAACGATGTACTAAGTTTTGTTGGGTAATCTGCAATGGTTACAAAAATATAACACCGTTCACTGACTTTTGAGGCACAGATTCAGATACCTTGTGTAAATGAGCGGTTTACCCCTGACATATCTTCGTTTTTAACAATATTTTTGAATTGTAATAGATAAAAACAAAAAGTATTATTTCTAAACTTTGTTAGTACCGTATTTCGTATACAATTCAAATGAAAAAGGTTTAAAAAGACAACCATAGCATTAAAAACAGTATCGAATTTGTAAATAAGATAAATGACACAACCTTGCAACCAAATTATAAAATCGCCTCGTTTGATATTGTCAATCTTTATACAAACATATCCATTCACGAAACAATAGATATACTGAGAGAACGCCTCACTGAATCCAACATTTTAGACAAGGAAAT
Organism: Philaenus spumarius; assembly: GCA_018207615.1. Taxonomy (NCBI): domain Eukaryota; kingdom Metazoa; phylum Arthropoda; class Insecta; order Hemiptera; family Aphrophoridae; genus Philaenus; species Philaenus spumarius. The sequence goes on from JAGFPH010000566.1 coordinate 31,415, forward strand.
AACAACGGAATTGATCAACCCAAATATTGCATCCAAAAAGAAGGTTTAGCTATGGGTTCGCCACTCTCGGGTCTAATGGCAGACATCCATCTGAACCATTTTGAAAATAAGTACCTCCTATCAAGCCTAAATAAAATGCACACAACCAAATAACATATTATTATGCAAGATATGTTGTTGACGCATTTGTAATTTTCAATGGGACTAGTAGACAGATACAAAATCTAACAAATTATATGAACATTATTATTATATGAAATTCACACGTGAAAAAGAAATGGATGTAAAACTAATTTTTTTTGATCTAACTAATAAAGGAAAAAACAAATTCCAATTTAAAATTTACAGAAAACCCACAACCACAGACATCACTATACATTCCACATCTCAAAAAACAGCCGCCTACAACAGTATGTTACATTGGCTAGTTACAATACCGCTCGGACAGGAAGATTACTTGGAGGAGCTGAATACGATTAACGGTTATGCCACAGCCAACGGTTATAAGGTATCTATGCCTTATTATGCAAAATGATGGATGCAATCGAAGAATACGAAATATACAAAGCGTTTAAAAACATTGAAAATCAAGTCATGAATGGCTATCTGCATTTCTCCTCGAACACACTGTATGACACGACTATCAGTATACAAAATAATGGGCTTGCTAACAAACGTCACCGCATGGTTACTTAACCTTGTAATGACAGTTGTTCTTGGACCACCATTTATTTGTTTTTTATGTAATGTTTGATGACCTCGCATGAGTAAATCTCGCGCCTGATGATGGAGTAAATCTCCGAAATGTATCATATAGAAAGAGAAGAAAGTCACGTGACGGACATAAAGTAAGTACTATATATTTACTTTTTTGTATACTTACAGCTCTCAGACCTTTATTTTTCTTCTTTTTTTTTATTTGCCGGTTACGTACATTTTGCCTCTTTTATTCAGGCATTATCAAACATTATCAAAAACATATAGTAAAATTAATCAGTTCAGTAAGGCAATCAGAAATAATAAAGTAAGTAGTTAAGGTTAAATACCGGGTCATCAAAAAAGGTGGCCTTAATTTTGTTATGTAATTGTAAAAGAAACAGTTAAGCGATCTTTGCGAAACAAACTTGATAACGCTGTCAAAGTGTTCGAGCTTTAATACCTCGACTGGGCTGACCTTGAAGTGAGGTGTACGCATTCGCAGGCGTCATCTTAATGCACACCGCAGTCAGTCTTTAGAGGTGTCGCAGTAATGGCGAGTGTGCAACAAAAAGCTAAGTGTGTTTTGTGGTATGCTGAATTAAAGTCAGTGATTCTAGTGCAACGACGTTTTCGACATGCTTATGGACAGACAAAACACACCTACTAATAAACCTATTCTTCGTTGGTATAAACAGTTCAAAGACACAGGAAGCGTAGATACTAAAAAATCACCCGGCCGGCCTAGAACATCAGAAGAAAATGTGGAACGCTTGAGGCAGTCGTGTTTGCGTAGCCCTAAGAAGTCCATCGCTCGACGCAGTTTAGAACTAGGTGTACCTAAAACCACTATTCAAAATGTGATTCATAAACGTCTGAGACTATTGTACGTGAAGCTTTCAACAGAAAATTCCCTGATCAGTGGATTGGTAGACCTCGTCCTCTTACGTGGTCGCCAAAGAGCCCTGACTTAACGCCTTTAGATATTTTGTTTTTGGGGCTACGTAAAAAAGTGTGACTCCTGATATGCTTCAGCGGACCTGGACGGAGGTGGACTATCGCTTGGATGTCTGTTGTGCCACAGACGAAGCTCACATCGAAATCTACTAAATATTTAATCAAAACTTTATGATTTTCTCTATCTTTATGTATAAAAATATTCAAGTTATCTTTAGTACAGCCTGAGCTATTACAAATAACAATTAAGGCCACCTTTTTCGATGACCCTGTATATATGTAGGTCTAAAGTTGCTTAGGTGCCTTTTTATAGTGATATCTTTACTAACTTTGTGTCACTTGTAATGTGTACAACCAATGTACTAAAGTGTGTCTGAACATTCAGTTTTTGTAACAATAGTTTTATAAGTGGACATACTTAGCTGGCCTGAAGATGTAGTCAAAAATAATTAAACCAATCAACAAAAACACTACATTTGACTCAAGGTATTTATTATATTATAACAAATGTAACTCTGCATAGAACACCTGTGGCACGCTAATAGAATACAGTCAAAAGATGTTTACCCAGGAAAAAGTGCACAAACATCTTCCACAGCTTACACAGTTTCGTACCAGTAGATGGTAAATCATTTGTTCCAAGAAAGCAAACTGTGCCCTCACATGCTGCTCTCCTCTCAATAAAGGGTGTTACACCAATTCCAATGAGCTCTTATTAAAACTATTTCATGTCAAGTGTTTTGAAAATGAGTGAAAGTGGTGAGGCTAGCAAAACTAATACTAAAATCTTATTTTATTGTTAAGTATAATTTTACTTTTGTGTGTACTTACAGCTCTCAGTCCTTTATTTTTCTTTTTTATTCCCTGGTGACGTACGTTTCGCCTTTTCTATTCAGGCATTATCAAACCTACACTTCACTAGTACTTTACATTTGTTAATGCGCGTCAAGTTTTTAAAATGAAACACTTATACAAAACATTCACAAACAACATGTAACACATAACATAATACAACAACACTCGATAGGAACATTTAAATTTTATTCATAATTGCGCGAGCCGAACGTACGTGTGGCCGCGATCGTTTTTTGCAAGCTACTGATTTTCCTTATCAGTCCAGTGTGCTACCTAGCTTAAGTTGGAGGGGGTCCATCTGAATGATTTTGTCAAATATATTGTTGGATTGGAATAATGTTTTTTCATTTAATAATATTGTTGGGTCTACTTTAGTGTGTTTATAAATTTGGAATTCCTCCAAAACGTTCATAATAGGGCCTTTCGAGCATTTATGTAATATTTGCAGGTTTTTGTCTATATTGGTGTAACTGTGGCCTGTTTCTATTAAGTGTTCTGCAAATTTGGAAGGTTTATTATTATTGCTGGTATTCTTATTTGGGATATGCTCTTTAAATCTGGTTTTGAAGGATCTTCCGGTTTGGCCTATATATTGCATGTAGCAATCATCACATGTTATTTTATAAATGCCGCTTGCGTCATGATGGTGTTTATATTATTTTTTTATTTTGCGTTATCGCTTGACTTAAGTTGTTAGTTGTTCTATAGGCAAGTTTGTATCCTTGTTTTTTGAAAATTCTTGCTGCGACGTTGTCCAATAAACCATGGTAATTTATTCCAATATATTTGATTTTTTCCTCAGTTGGTTGCCTTGTTTTTCCCTTCCTTCTAATTATTCTGTCTACCATATTGTGGCTGTATCCGTTTGAGATGGCTATTTGTTTAATAATATTTATTTCATTGTTGAAATCGGGTTGGTTCAGTGGTATGGATAATGCTCTGTGTATAAGACTGTTATATGCTGCTAGTTTATGAGTAAATGGGTGATTAGAAGAGTTGTGGATGGTATGGTCAGTTTGCGTAGGTTTTCTATAGATTTTAAAGGAAAATTTCTTATTTATTTTGGTTATAGTTATGTCTAAAAAGTTTATGCCATTGTTGATTTCCGTTTCACTGGTGAACTTGAGTGAAGGGTGGATTTTATTCAAATAATTTTTAAAATTATTTATTTGTCTTATGGTACCTTTGAATAGGCATATGGTGTCGTCAACGTATCTATGGTAGAATAGTATATCATTAAAAAATTTGTTTACTGGATTTATTATGTATGTATTCTCTATGTGGTTTAAAAAAATTTCGGCCATGATGCTGGAAAGGGGAGAACCCATTGCCAATCCTTGGGTTTGCATGTAGTAAGAATTATTGAATTCAAAATAATTCTGCTGTAAACAGGCTGTTAATAGTTGTATGAGTTCGTTGGACGTGTCGGTATCCATTGTTTTGTTGTTGTTAAGATTTTCTTTTAATATATCAATGGTTTCAACAATTGGGATATTGGTGTACAGGTTTTCAATATCGAATGACACGAGTTTGTCACTATCTGTTATTTCCAAATGTTTTATTTTGTTTACGAGGTCCAAGCTGCTTTTTAAGGAATAGTTTCTTGTAATGGTTATGCTATTTCTAATAATTCTGTCTAATAGTTTGGAAAATTTGTAGGTAGGTGCGTTGGTAAAATTGACTAATGGTCTTATTGGGTGTCCGGTTTTGTGTAGTTTTGGTAATGATTTTAATTTGGGGGCAGAAGGGTTAATCATTTTAATATATCTTTTCTGATTATCATTAAGGATAAGTTTACATTTGTTGATTGCTGCTTTTATTTCCTTATTGAATCTTGTAGTGGGGTCTGATTTAAGTTTGGTAATATCATTTTTTGATATGAACTGCTCAGTTTTTTCTACGTACTCCGATGTAGGCATTATAACTATCGTGTTACCTTTGTCAGCCTTGGTAACAGTAGCGCTGTAAGTACTTAGTTTTTGGGAAATATTATCAGCTAGACGTTGTTCATTGAACTGATTGGATTTGTTTACCTTCTTATTTTTGATTGTTTGTTTCTCAGTTTGATCACTGATTAAACATCGGGTCATGGTTTGTTTATCATTAGGTAAACATTGTATTGCTGCTTCAATGCTGACAAGGGCTTGTTTGAAGTTTGCATGTTTAGGACGGATATTATGCTTCAGGCCTTTGTTGAGTAAATTTACTTCTTGGGTACTGAATTGAATATCTGTACTATTTACTAGTCTAGGAAAAAATGTATGAGTATTTGCAAATTGGCTATTGGTTTTATTGATGCTTTTCAATTTGGCGTCCATTAATTTAGTAAATTTATTTTTCATTATGCTTTTCTTTTGTCTTATTCTATTGTTTACGTATTCCTGAATTGAATTAATTAATCGATCGAATTCAGTGTTAGATAGTATTTTGGTCAACATTAGGTGGGTGTTATAAATTTCCTTATTTAGATTTTGTTTCTTACTATGTAGGTATTTTATTTCAGTGTTCAACCAAACGAGTTCTGCTGTTGTTTTTGCTTTTTGTGCGGCTTTTGATTTAGAATTTATGTACACATGTATATAATTTGGTATTATTCCGTGTTTCTTGCATAAGTTATTAAATTTTATATTGTGAATGGTGTTATGTAGTTTCATTTGGTCATTTCTGTATTTATAGGCAAGTTTAGCATACCTAGCCTTGCTAAAGGCTTTAATACTATTGTTAAGGTAGTATTAAAGTTCGTTTTTAATAATTGTACACTTATGTATGAATTTAAATCATTGGCAAGCCATCTAGCGTTGGATATTATGTTCTGAATATACTGTTTTGTGGGAGATAAATAATAAAAAATTTTACAACAAGAAATAAACTTAATGTTTCAAGAAAGTATATTTAAAATTTCATTTCATAAGCATAAAACTTCAATTATAGAAAGATACACTAAAATTTTGTTAAGTAATATTGTAACTAAACAATGTTTTTGTATTATAATTTTGTGAGGACCAATAGGAATTACTAAGTCACTAAGGAATTATCAATAAATAATATAACAATTAGATATAACAATTATTTATCAATTTTAATAAAACTTTACCAACAACGATTATAAAATAATTGGGACACAAAGTTCTTGTTTGTCTACCTTTTATTGATCTATTGTTACTAACATTTAAGTTTCTTTTTAGACTTTACATGTTTTATACTTTTTGTCTTCTTTTTAGATCCTGTTGAAAGTCCATTCTTCTGAAAAAAAAAAAATAAATTAACAGTTAAAGACATGTAGGTACACAATTAACTGCAATAAATATAAAAATTCAAAAAGTTCTTAATATCCAAGCCAAGGAAGAATAAAGACGCAAAGTAAAAAATTGCTAATTTAATTCCTATATTAAGAGTTTTCTGTGTGTGAATATATAAAATATTTTAATAGACACAATCATGTTAATTCAGCAATAATTAACCTGACCTTCCACAACAAAAATAAATAAATCATAACAAGTATGTAAAAAAAAAATTTACAATAGGTTTGTTTAACTTAATTTGATTTAAAACACTTTTTATTGACTCTTAGGCCGGTTTCACACTGAAGGAGACAGAAGACAAGGAGACAAACTGTCTGTTACGAGGTAACAGCTGACGCCGGCTGTCACTTCGCAACAAACATCAAATCTGTCTACAACAAACCCGGTTTTTTCATTCTTCAAAATGTGTTTAATTGATGAGGATGATATTCTTTTGTGGGCTATTTGTTTTATCTTACAAGAGGAAGAGAACAAAAATCATTGCAATTGTTGGGTAGATCCATGGAATAGGAAGCGGGATTTAAGTGGTTTTATAAACAAACTTAAAACTAATGAAAACCGATTTTAAAACTTTACTAGAATGTACTAGAATTCGATTATCTATTGGGGTTTACTGGAGAAAGTTTGATGAAAATGACAACAAATTTCAGAAAACCCATACCCCCAGAAGAAAGGGTATACGATTATTTGTAATTATTCTAAAAGAAAACATAATAATGTATACAAAAGAGGAAGCCCAATATCCATTTTAGAGGTTTAACCAAGTACAATATTTTAAAATAACTTACAAAACGAGGAAGCACAATATCTATTTTAATGGTATCACTAAAAACACTATTTTAATACAACTTACAAAATGAGGAAATGCAATGTCCATTGTAGTCGTCTCACCTAGTTTACTATTTTAACACATTTTGCAAAATGAGGAAACAATATGTCCATTTCAGTGGTATCACCAAAAATACACTTACAGTATTTTATTAATGTAAACAAACATGACGTGTTGCTAAGCTTTTTATACGAACAGCTGTTTTTGTGCACTATGGTCTTGAGTCCATACAAAAGAGGCTGTTTAGTTTTTTCCAAATTTGAAACTTTTTCGGGAAACTTTTCAAAATTTTCTTTACATAAAAACCTAGTTTGGACTATTAAAAACAAAAAATAACCAAATTGATCCAGCCGTTCTCACGTGATGCGCTTACAAAAGAACAGCAATTCATTTTTATTATATAGATACTAAAAAATGCTTGCAAAATGTTTGATTTATTTTCAAATAAAAATACTGTACTATACTTGAACGCAAATTGATTTGTATATTAATAAGAACAAATTTTTAAACATAAATAATATGACATTCATTATGTTGTTGAATGATGTCTATACGGCTAAACACCTATGGATCGTGGTGTTACTTCATCTTTGGGTTATATATTGCAAAGATGCCCTTTCTTGAACAAGGAGTTTGTCTGCATCGAGTTGCATCTTCAATACAAAATTGATGATTCTTGATTTAACATCTTACAACTTTTGTATTGATATGGAATTACCCATAGCTTTGAGGTAAATCATTTTTTTTTTAAAGAAATAATAAATAATGATCTTTATACAAAAGTTAATCCAAATTCCACTTTCATTATGTTCTCTTTAGGGAAAAATTTAATTATAAATGACCATGTCACGTTAATTTTTGAAGAATGTTACAAAAATATTCTGAAGTTTTTTGCATGTAATATTTATAATTTGTAATAAATATACTGAACAAGTTCAAATAATGTTTTTTGTTTAGACGGCAGATGCTAATGCGAAGAGTAGCGGTTCAAACTAAGTAGGGACTAGCTTTGCTTTATTCTTGGATAGCTTTTAGTCTCACAGATAGATTTAGTAATACTTGTAAAAAGCTAAAGACTTTCATTTAAAAATTTATTAAAAACAAAATAATACAGAGTTACACTTTATAATACTTACTTTACAGGTTTTGAAGTCTAAAAATTGCGGGCGGTGAATCGGATTTTACCGTCACACTCTATTCTGTCATCCTCTACTATATATATAGAACACATGTGTATATAGCAGATTATGTAGTATACTTGGTAATACCTATGAAAAGCACATTGAGCTTCCTCATTTCGTAACTTGTGTTAAAATAGTTTACTTGGTAATACCTCTGAAATGGACATTGTGCTTCCTCATTTCGTAAGTTGTGTTAAAACAGTTTACTTGGTAATACCTCTGAAATGGACATTGTGCTTCCTCATTTCGTAAGTTGTGTTAAAACAGTTTACTTGGTAATACATCTAAAATGGACATTGTGCTTCCTCATTTCGTAAGTTGTGTTAAAATAGTTTACTTGGTATTACCTGTAAAATGGACATTGTGCTTCGTCATTTTGTAAGTTGTGTTAAAATAGTTTACTTGGTAATACCTCTGAAATGGACATTGTGCTTCCTCATTTCGTAAGTTGTGTTAAAACAGTTTACTTGGTAATACCTTTGAAATGGACATTGTGCTTCGTCATTTTGTAAGTTGTGTTAAAACAGTTTACTTGGTAATACCTCTGAAATTGACATTGTGCTTCCTCATTTCATAAGTTGTGTTAAAACAGTTTACTTGGTAATACCTCTGAAATGGACATTGTGCTTCCTCATTTCGTAAGTTGTGTTAAAATAGTTTACTTGGTATTACCTCTAAAATGGACATTGTGCTTCCTCATTTCGTAACTTGTGTTAAAATAGTTTACTTGGTAGTACCTCTAAAATGGACATTGTGCTTCCTCATTCCGTAAGATGTGTTAAAATAGTTTACTTGGTAATACATCTAAAATGGACATTGTGCTTCCTCATTTCGTAACTTGTGTTAAAATAGTTTACTTGGTAATACATCTAAAATGGACATTGTGCTTCCTCATTTCGTAAGTTGTGTTAAAATAGTTTACTTGGTATTACCTCTAAAATGGACATTGTGCTTCCTCATTTCGTAAGTTGTGTTAAAACAGTTTACTTGGTAATACCTTTGAAATGGACATTGTGCTTCGTCATTTTGTAAGTTGTGTTAAAATAGTTTACTTGGTAATACTTCTTAAATGGACATTGTGCTTCCTCATATCATAAATTGTGTGTTTATTCAATATTTTCTATACTTTTGAAGTGTAAATCAGAATATCGCCATAGAAGTTTACACTTCTCCTGTGGTGGTCTTAAGCATACCTGGATTTGTTTAAATAGTTAAACAGCATTGTAAATTATTATCAAGAATTATAAAGAAAACCGATCTACTTTTTTCCATTAGTTCATTGCAGCAGAGCAGCAGCACTTGCCAGATTATCTTTTAAGCTAACATTATTCAACACAGAATTCATATTTAAAACAACAAAAATGAAGATATATGTTTTGAAATATTTTACCACATATACGAATTATATTTACTGAACACTTATATTGTCATATAAAAGTCTGTTAATTTACTTACTAATTGCTTTCTTTTTAATTTCGCATCAAAACAGGTTTGCATTCCTTGAAACATAGGTCTCCACTCACCAAGACACCCTCTAAACATCTCCCAAAAATTGCTTAAAGTTCCAAAATATTTAATAATAAAATTACTATTTGACTGGTCTAAAAACTGAACTTTTAAACTGTGGAAATTTTCACAAAACCTATGGAAGGTGATGATTCCCAGATTTGCAACCCCCAACTTATGCAGGTATCATTTGCAACTGGTATTTCATTCTTAACAGATTACTATTCTTACCTTTTGATAAAGATGTTTAAAGTTTGCAGATATTTTGGTTCTGATGATTTTGTCTTCTACGTATGCTAAACCCGGATCATTACAAGTTATTGGTGGTGGACTCATCTTACTATCCATTGAAATAGACGGTGGAACAGGAACAGAAGGCTTAAAGACCACTTTGGATGGATCAAATTCATCATACAGCTCTATTCCATTTCTAAAAAAATACAAAAGGAAGTTGACTACATAGGCATTGTTTATTAAGTACTAAAACTCATTCAAAATAAAAGTAATATATTTATAAATAATTTGACCACACAGCTGAACCGCTGAAATGAGTTGAGCGAATTTCCAAAATTAAGTTTATGTATTTTAGGGTTTCAACCAACTATTTGGGAAATTGATCCACTCACCAAGGCGCTGAATAGCTCCTTGAGTGTACGAAATATATTAGTAGGATTTGTTTGCACCTACGCCTCCAGCTTCGACTCACGTGTACCTTTGTTTACTTTCAGGGGAAAAACTCGCAGAGTTTGAACTCCGATCCTTATGGCCTTGGGTTATAGACTGCTTCGCTCGCAGCATACAAACTCGGCAGTCGATCTTGGATCAGAAGATGCCCCTTAGGTAAAATAACCCACGTGTAACGAGTACTTTTATGGTACTCTACGTTTAGATCGATTTTGGAGGAAGCAAACGAGTTATAAGGTCATGTAATAAATAAAATTTGCACAATAATATCCTACATGTATTTGTTTAGACAAAACACTAAAAAAGTTTCATTCTCGTATGAAAAATCACAAAAAATAGTTACTTCCGTTCAAAAAACGTGCATCCGTTTGTTGGATTTTTTCGCTAACAAACTCGTCCAAGTGACTTAGACAAACAACGAATGTACTTTGGACCAAATCGGACTTAAAATATGACCATTAAAGTGCAATACGTATACGTTCTTCCGGTCAAAAAATGTGCTTCCGGTTGTTGGATTTTTTTGGATACCGAACTCGTCCGACCGACGTAGACAACCAACATATGTACCAAATCGGACTTAAAATATGGGCGAGAGAGAGCGAACAAATAAATACATTATGTTACTTCCGGTCAAAAAACGTGCTTCTGGTTTTTGGATTTTTTTGGCTAATGAAATCGTCTGAATGACATAGACAACCAACGTGTGTACCAAACTTGGAAAAAATCTGACTTAAAATACATCCGTTGCAGTGAAAACACATATATGGATATATATATACATATAATTTCTAATGACACCCCAAAACGAGTTCTGTGGACCATGATCGGTGCTCATTTACTACTCCCGACCTTAGCTCTTACCATAAGGGTCACTGCAATAGCACATCTTTCCTATGGAAATTCGCTAAAAAGGCAATTAAGCAAATTGTGCTCCGATTATGTATAGAGTACACAGAATGCAGTCTGACCACTTAGATTTTGTTGTAACAAACAATTTGCTGTGTGCAACTTACAATATTTTACAATAACAAAGATATTTAAATAAAAGTTACTAGAATTTAGGTAAAACAACTTACAACTTTGCAATATCAGCAGGTAAAGTTAATTGCCCATTGACAACAGCATTTGAAGCTATATGATGTGCAAACATTTTGACCGTCGGATGATAATGACGTTCCAATGCTGTTAGTTCCCATAAAGCGGTACTATTAGCATTACAATGCTCTGGTTCTTCTAATTCAGGATTATAAATGCCTTGCCCTATTGATGAATCCACATCAAGTAACAGATCTACAGACTTTCCCACCTAAAAATATGTTACAAAGCATTCAATAAGACGGGTAAATTATTATATCCTACTAGAAAAAAAATAGTTGCCATTAATGTATTAAGGCTGAAAATTAGATAGGAACTAAATATAAGTTTAAATTTTAAAGAAACTTTCCAGTATTTAAGCTGTGAATTACAAATAATATAAAATTAAATATATTGTAACATTTTAAGCTATGAGTAAAGATCAAGGGTCAATTTTATATATATTGACACATAAGATATACCACCTTTGAAATCACTAAGTAGGCGAATAGATACAATCCAGATGTTTTACAAACAGATGTTGATCTGTTAATTTTAGCTAGAGATGTTTATATACTATTTAAAAAACACAAAAACATTAACAATGAATCAGGTGGTATAATTTTCAACTTATTTCTTTATTCAAACACCAAACGTAACTAAAATATTATTTTTGTGCTGTTATTAACCGTTCTGAAAACCTTTTCTCCATTTTCTGCATTCTTTGTATTTCTATAAAAATAATATAAATTATCTAATGATTATAAAATTATTATTTCTAAAATACATAAACAATATCAAATATGGCCTATTCGTTGGATAGGTTACATAACCTACATGTACCTATAGAGGTGTTTGGACATCAGGATTAGAAAGCGCTAGGTTTTATATCTGCAAAAAAATCTCTAAGTAGCTCTTTTACTTCTATCAAGGAAATATAAATTATCTAACTAAAATAATAATTATTTGTTATTTCTAAAATATATAAACAATATCAAATATGATATTAACACCTGATTTCAAAACATGAAACAATTATTTGTATTTCTAACTTTTTGGTTAGGTTTTTGATTAAGTGTAGACCTGAGCCTGGTTCTTTTAACCTTTATTATAACTGCTATTATAAAATTATACTAACTAATTTGATTTGAACATTTACTATCTTAGTTTTGAAGTTATTATAAATCCTACACTTTTATTATTAATAAAACATAACATATGTTTTTAGAAGGTTCCATCGGGAGTTGGGTGCGGAGCACGCAGGCAGGGGTCTGTCCTAGTGATAAGATGAGCCACAAATATATTGAAACGATAAAATTTTTTAAATATCTGTTGTGTCATTTACCTGCATTACTCTTTTAACAAGTCCCAAACATCCTAGGGTGCCATTGTGCAATAAATGAGTTGCCAGTATAGTAATTCGTTTAGTAAATGCCAACAGCCTTTGTTGTGTGATACGTTTATGCCGTTGAACCAAAACTGTTTCTAAAATCCTCAGTACTATCTGTATGTCGTCATGGCTCCTTCCTGAAAACATTTAAATTATAGTTAATAATGCATGATTTAATAAAGAATGTTATTACGCGATTACCAATGAATTGGACGTTGTTTTGGACCATTCCAATTTGGTTTGGGATTTTGTTTGTTCTGCTGAAATAAAATAAAAAATAATCAGTACGAATTTAAAATTATAGTTTATCCCCACAAATTATAATGTTTCTCACAATTTGTACTAACTCCACTATCATAAAACTCATTATTGTTTTTACACTTTTAGTAAGAAATAATGATTTGTAATTAAAAAAGTATAATAATGAAAATGTTTGAGAAAATATATGATGAGGTACATATTTTCTGTTGTCAATATGATTTACTGTTCTGAGAAATTAATGAAACAATTTTAATAAAATTCAGTTTATATTCTTATAATAAAGCAATTTGGTCATAAGCAATGTGTTGTTCAGTAATTATATCATGCAGGCCACCATTTTAATGGCCTGATATTATAAAGACAAATATAAATAAAATATCTAATATAAATATCAGAATTACTGCTAAAGAATCAATTGATGACGGAATAGTAAAATTACTACAACACAACACTTTCAGTATTGTATTGAAATTTTTAGAAAGCCCCGCGTTTGGAAGTCATTTACAACACTCCACTACCATACGTGAATTGGACCTCAAATTACAGAACAGTGCTGTATAGCATAGCACAGTATAGTCTTAACCTAAAACCTTCATTTTAATTTAAATAAATGAGCAGATTTTTAATTTAAAATGTAGGCAGATTATACAATGTTACAAAAAAGAAAGAGATTAAGCCAGAGAAAGGCATAGAATATTTAACTTATCAAAGACCTAAATAGTTTTGGGTACTTTTGCCAAATATGCAATGCTTAAAAGAGCCGCCAAAATATGAAATTAAATTATGTTAAAGGGGGCTTTCATAGTTTGTGTAATTTACTACAAATTATACAGTTTATGAAATATAGGCTCAATTATTCTGATTTTAATTGTGTTGGCAATGCGAGTGCATTGGTTGATTTAAGTAACGTGCATAGGCTCTCCTAGTAAGTTATGAACTTACATCTTTCCTTCATTTTATATTACGTTTTATTTTTACTAAACACAACTGACAATAATTAAAGATTGACAGATCCCAACCTGCGTGTATGTGGAAGAGGTTCTTGTAGAGATGCGTGTAAAACCTAAGAGGATCTATATTCAATGCTTCTCCGTGACCAGACAAAATGGCAAACACTGTTTCAATACAGTGCAGCTGTTCTCGATACTTTAATGTTCCTCCCGCCATCAATCCATCCAGGACGTTCACCAAGTCCTGATAGAATTCAAGATTGATACAGTGTGCAAACCTACAAATATATACTGATATTTATACAGTTATGTTATATCTCAAATACTACTAAAATCTTGCAGGAAAAATAAATACAATTTCTTGAGATTGTACAAACAATAGCTATTAGTGATTTATCCATTTACAAAACCACATCTGTTTATGGTATTTTTTTTGAAGAATTTCAATGATAAAAATTATTAATTAAAATCAATAACAAATTATTTAAGGTAAGGTTTTTTAAATTAAGTCTACTAATCTATTCATAAACTATTTTTATTCATTCTAAGATTAAGAAAGTTACCAAAGAGGTAGGTATCTATTTAGTGGAGACAAATTTTACAACTCCATTATTCGTATATACAAAATGTATGCAGGGAGTCGAATGTTAATAGGAATGTGGAGAAATTACAATTTAGAAACGGTAATATATTTATGTAGAGACTCACTTTGCTAATCCCTCCAGCGCCGTACTCAAAACTTTTGATGATGGAGCTTTCTTGAGAATTCGGAAATAAATGGTAAACAGCACTTTCATTACTTCTGTTAAATATTTCTGTTTACTTTGTTTGCTTTCTTCTGCTTGTGTTTCTATTAGTTCTTTTTCAAGCTCTTCTAACTTTTTAGACCTCTATTGATAAAATCACAATGATTGTAAATTAGATTAAATGTCTAAGTAGTAAAGATACATAATGTGTTAAAAAGAAAGAGAATATCAATAATTAGTTAGTTATATGAAGATATAATAAGCAATAAAGATGCTCCACATAAATAAAATATATGAACATTTTAACTATATTTAAAATACATCCAGTAAACTTTATCAAGCTTTTTGAAACTTGTATAAATTATTAAATTTACCACACAACTAATAAAACCCTTTCTGTAAATAATTAATTTTAATCTATAATTAGATTAATTTTCATAATTGTTTTTAAGCGCAATTAATTATAGTTTCATGATTCTTGGTTTCCAAGTCACTTTGAATAGCAATAGATATAGGATAGTACTATAATATTAAATATTACCTGTTATTGATCTGTCATGTAACTTATTTTGATTGATGTAATTGTTACTACAACGCACTTTGGGATCGCAATCCCATTGTCAAGTTATTAAATTATGCACATTAAAAACAACTAAACCACATATTAAAACCGAGAAAAAAAACAAAGAAAAAATTTTACAGCCAAAAAACATTTAATAAAATTTTTGTGTTTTATTGTGGTTTAGTGTTTTTAATGTGTTTAATTTAACAACTTGACAATGGGATTGCGATCAAAAAATGTGTTGTAGTAACGATTACATTGACCAAAATAAGTCACATGATGGATCAATAACAGGTAATATTTAATGTTATTATACTATCCTATATCTATTTCTTTACAATTAATAATAAAGTTGTTATTTGTAAAAACGTTAATAAATATGCTTATTGTAAATCATGTTATCTCTAGATTATATTAAAAATAGTCATAGCTCACTAACATCTAAGAATAAAAAAAAATACAAAAGTAAACAAAATCACAAAGAAAATCACTTTTAATCTCCACGAAAAATGAAGGTTCATCATTTATAACCATAATTCTGAAAAAAGTATACTACTGTATTCCTTTTCAAATTTTGCAAGCATTAGTTAGCTCTGTGATTGGGTTTCTCTAGAAATTTACAGACTTTAACGACACTGAAATGACCAATTCCTGTACATTATTTTGTATTTCAAATGTAATTATATTTTTATACACACATGACAAAAAGAAAGACAAACTACAAAAGTTCTCTCGTCTTTGTATTTTATTAAATAATGAATATATGGTATGTGTTTGTATACCTTTCTTTCTCGCTTTGACATTCGAAGAAGCTTTTGTTTGTATGTCATAAACTTTTTCTTTTTAAGTTCTGCTTCCTTTTCTTGGTCTAAATTGACATCTTTGATCCTCAAAGCCAACATAACAGCCACTACCTCATTATGCACACTGTGACTCCGTGACTTTACCAAATGGTTGATCCTTCGGACTATCTAAATATAAAGAAAGCACAACACTATAAGCTTTCTATTCATTTACAAATGAAGTGTGAAACATGTAAGTTTAGTAACCAACAGCTGAGATTGAATTTGACCATTGATGTCAATTTCAAGTTACCATTACTTTGAGTGGCCATTTTCACATTCTGGCAAAGTAGGAGTATATAATTTATAATAAATTATAAACTGAACCACCACTTTTCAACTAACCTCACAGTGCTGCCAAGGTCAAGTACACAATCTTAACCGATTACAGTGTAAATGGCGCATGTCATAAATTCTATATTATTGTTCCATAATATTTTATTTATATACACTTTTTGTTATACTTCCCAATATTTATTTGGTGGTTTAGGTGAGCGTATTATAAAATCAG
>JAGFPH010000566.1:48313-59964 GCA_018207615.1 Philaenus spumarius
TTCCCAATATTTATTTGGTGGTTTAGGTGAGCGTATTATAAAATCAGTAAACAGTTTAAGCAACAAATAACAATTATTAACGCACATTTATTTCATAAAGAAAAAATAAAAGCGAACATTGCAACTTTAAACCAATCGAACTTGTTTGTCCTTTAACTTTACTATTACTTTCTTAATTTTGAATCCTTCTACCTGAATTCCTTATTTAATTAAATACATTAATTTTTCATTACCTTCAATGGTCCTTTTTTTGTCAATTCTAGACTAACTGTAGTTTCAGCCTCACGGGCTATTTTCGAAATCTTGATGTTACATTTATTACCAGTACGAGTAGAGACCACATGGGCAACAGCACGTAAAAAGATTATGTTTTAATAATTTGACGACCACGAAAGTGTAATAATTTATGTTAATTTATGACTTTGAAAATAGAACTGTGAGGCTGAAACTGCAGTCAGTCTAGAATTGACGAAAACAGGATCACTGAAGGTAATGAAAAATTAATGTATTACTTTCTATTTGGAAGCTTCCTTGTATTACTACAAACAGTTTTTTAAACCTGAAATTTATTTAGTACTTCGATAGAAATGGTACGTTTATCTAAACTTCATATTGTAAACCTTGTATTTTGTAATGAATACATTTTTTGGTATTTTGATTTAAAAAGCATAGGTAACATTGAGGTTTAAATTCAATAATTTAATAAAATATAATATTTCCTTTGCTTCTACAAATAATTTTCCAACAAATATTGCCAAGATTTAAAATCATAGTCCAGGAAATACAGTACTAAACTTTTTTGATTAAAAGAAGATAGGGAGTAGCATAACGTACGTAAACTGAATGCCAATAACTAGGCCAGAACTTACGCGACCACACTAACTACTGCCCTACATTAAATTCTACCTACAAGCGATATCATTCGTATAATTCTATTCTACTATGATAAATTATGAACTACTAAATCACTAACTATTAATGTAATTTCCCCTTTCTTGTCTGATTTGAACACGGATATGACAGCCTCATAAACTATCTTCCGTACAGTCAATGAAGAGTGGTCCAGATATGGTATTAATAACTGTACTAAGTTTACCGAGTAGTTGAAGTATTGATGAGTGACCAACAGATCACAGAGACAACGAAGTGCCAACTCACCTAGCTTTATCATTTGCTGAAACAAAAATAATTACAAGCAAAACAATCATAAATAACAAAAAACTGAGTACTTACGCTACACAAAGATAACATGTTATACTACAAAAGTATATAGTGGTTACTTCTCAAAAACATAGTAAGGAAAGTATTGTCACAGCTTGTATTGCAGACTCAGAGTGATTACTTTGTTATGTTAACACGTTATCGAACAATATTCTTAAAGCCACATGCTGTGGCACTACTTTATCGAATAAACAAGTACTCTGTGAAAAGATTTAGAAAGATAATATAATAATAGAATTATTAAATTTTACCTTGTTATATGTCCGTTATGTGATTTCTGTTGATTGATTAGTTACAATGCGTTTCGGGAACGCATTCCCATTGTCAAGTAAAAATTAAAAACATACTTTCAAAACACAACACTTAAATAGTTTTATGCAACTTTTAAAAATATGTGCCGAACAATAATTGTATAGATGTACATCGTTAAAAGGACCATGTTGCACTAACGGGTAACAGTAAATAGCCTAAGAACCGGTTTTGAGATAGCCGAGGGCTGTGTCTTATAAATTGACTGTAATTATTGTAACAGTTTCTATGTTGGTCAGACGGGCAGAGCTTTCAAAGAATGTTTAAAAGAACATTTGCCACATAACAAAATGTGCAAAATAAATTCAAACTTTGCTCAGCATTTAATAGATTCTAACCATTCTTACACTAATTTGACCCTAATTCATTTTTGCAATAAGGGAAGACTTTTAAACCCAACGGAAGAATTTGAAATCTACAAAGAATTTAACAAAAATCCTTCCAATATCCTAAACGATCAACTGTCGTTCAAAAGTAATGATTTATATGACACAGCCCTCGGCTATCTCAAAACCGGTTCTTAGGCTATTTACTGTTATCCGGCTAGCAGTAATAATCAATTATTAACACAATTCTTGTCACTTATTAACAAATGAAATAACTATTGACACAATGAAATACAATTCTTATTTAGATACTTAAGGCTAATGAGTGATTGGTGATTACTATAGACTGAGTAGTGGGTGATTTACAAGAGTAAACTTAAACTAATATATTGAAATATAAGAGAGTCTTTATGTATTGGTTTTGTTATTGAAGAGAGGAATAAATATAGAGCTATTGAGTATTTTTAGTTTTCAATTTTAAGGTTTGAAGACCTGGATGTGAAGTCATACGAATGTTAAAAGGTTCACTCACCAATTCACCACATGTATGTTATATTTACCAGTGTAATAACCTGGCTTTCAGTAGTTTAAAACTTCTAAGTAGTACAGTAAGGGGTTTTCTTCCTGAATATTGGTGTAGTATTTCAAATATAATTTTACTGTGTTTAAAGTGTGAACTGCATCAATTGGTAGTTGGTAACCAAGTCTGCTCTCTGCCTCCTCCTTCTTCCTCTTTACTTCAACAATGTGTTTTCATGAATTCTTTCAAGGAAAACTCAAATTTGAATATTATCGAGACAATGCAAAAATTTTAAAATATACTAGTGCATGAAAGAAATCTGATGAGTAAAAGGTGTTGACAAATCACAGAAATCTTCAAGCAATGCATACTGTGAAGTAAGTAACAAATTAGACCATGAAATCAATCTTTTTTGTAAATATCCGTCTTTTTGCAGTTTTTAATCTGTGACCATCAGGTTTATTGAGTGCCAGGGTTAGGAATGCAACCAGCTCACCTTTATCTTAGTGCAGCAAGCAAATTCTGATCCTAATTAGGCTGATTCAGCACTCGACAGACTTTTCAGGTGCTTTTTATTGTAGTTCTTAGCTGTATACAAATTCTCGCTAGGGGTTAAAATATTTCTTCAAGTTAACAATTAACTTAGAATTAATACTGATTTATTTTGTTTTTTATTGGTTTTTTTGAAGAGCTACCCCATTTTGATTGGTTTTACTTTGTCTTCATTTTTTAAGAACAACCATATAAGATAGTATAAATCTGTTGAAAGGAGCAATTTTCTTAACCAGAGTACAGCAATTCAAATATGCACAAATTTTCACCAATAAAATTTCCATTTATACGATGAATGTCAGGAAAAAATATAAATAATCACTAACACTAAAATATAATTTTTATTCTTAAAAGAGTTTAAATAGCATGATAAATTATTCTATGCACTGTAGTAGAACCAAATAGTGCACAATTTAAATGAATATCTTTTTAATACAAAGTTGAATACATAAGCTGACCTATAAAAACTCTTCTTTAAAACAAAAAAATACATTAAATTTATACCCATGTCACTGTCAATCAGGATCTCAAAAGCACTATAAAACACACTTTGTAAAACCGAGCCTGAGTGTCAGGCTAAATAAAGCGGTGGAAATTAATTAAACATAATAAAATGTACATAAAACTGTAATGAGGAACAGGTGGTTCATAAACCTATATTATATTATGCCTCCCAAAGGTAGCCCGAATACCCCATTCTCGCATGCTGTTACATCCAAGTTCGATGTCAAGTGCTTCCGATTACATACCAACTTAAACAAGTTGTAATTTCTTGTTTTGCAATCAATATTATTCCCTTAACGTCTTGCCATAAAATGTTGGATTGAAGGAAGTTTAATGTACTTACAAATAATTCAAAGCAAATCCACTTAGAATTGATTTTGTTTTATTTATAGTTATCAACCAAATTTAAACTAACCTCTGTCTTTTGTCGAGTATCTCCTTTCTTCTTGTAAAGAATTTTTACTATTTTTTCCAACTTAGTCAAGAACAGCCTGTATCCCTTGAGGAGACTTTTCTCAAAATTTTGAAGATGTTTTGTGTCTTTCTTCACTAGTTAAAAGCCAAAATTGAATTAATCTTAATCTAACATAATTAAATATTTTTACTTAACTCCTATTAAAATTGTCCAGTGCCATAGTTTGTATGGTTTACTGTAAACCGTTGCTTTAATAGTCAAGGACACAAAATGTTACTTAAAAATTTTAAATAAATGATACAAACAATTCTTATTTTTTGGCACAGTAGTAAACTGAATGTAGGGTATTACACACAATTAATTGCAAAGCTACATGAGAAATTATATCAAATCATTCTTTATTTTTCAATTACTAATGCACTATGGTATTGGTGTCATGTTATATTTAAGTAACCACCTTTGGTGAACACTAATCAATTCAGTAGTCATTAAAAATAATTAATTGTAAAAGGTAAAACTTTAGTTGATTATGATTAAAAAAAGGAGATTGAGAAAAGAAAAAATGCAGATTTCACTAGAGCCTAGCCTAAATTACTGAACAGTTATTTTGAACAGAAAACTGAAAAAGGTCAGAAAAAAATTGCGGTTTTATGGCCTCCATGAAATTAGCAATGGATTAATCAGGGCAATCTTTTGGATTTAACACTACTGGTTGGTCGTAAACAACAACCCAAAGTTTCAGAAAGTTCAGATTTTGTCCAATCTAAAATGTACATATTGACTGGTCTAAAACATCTTATGTTACAAATTGATGAGGTCAAAATGTTCTAAATTCACAGCGCATAATTTCGAAACTGATGAAACTGATAAAAGCATCCAACCACATCACTTGGGATAAAGTTGAAGATGACTTAAAACTTTTGTAAAATTTACAAAAAGTAACAAGCACTACATTGAACTTTTCCGTATTTAAAAGTATATTTTCTAAAGAGGATTTATAATGTTTAAGAAAGATTCATTCAACATTCGATCTCCAATGCTCTAGTTCCAATCAGATGTTCGAACTTCATGTCAGTGCCTACATGTGATAATATATTTCAGACTAGAGACTTTCATTCAGACTATCCTAAAATGTGGGCTATATAAATGCATGAAAATTATTTTTTGTTCTTTGACAATACGGCCTTTTGCTTTGTTATCCATCTGTCTCTGTTTTGTTACATAGTAATTAATATCACAGGTACCGTATATGAACTACAGTTTTCTGATTTTGCAATTATTGCAATCAAATTCAGTTTTCTGATTTTCCTAATTCTGTAATTTTGTCCAATATTATTTTTTAAATGCTGAACATTTAAAAAATTAAAACACCAAATAACTAAGAGCTGAAAATTAATGATTTGGTCAATATGTGAAGGAGTAATTTTCGGAGTATAAATTAATGCTGAAAATTATGATTCCTCATTTACTGCAGTTGATAGAAAAATAACCAAAATGTGATAAAAAAAGTTATAATGTGCAATGTGTTAATTGAGTAACAATTACTTAAAATATGTTACTAATAGAAATTAAATTAGGTCCCATACAAAACTCTCTATTAATATAAACTAATATAGTGATATTTGTACATTATTATTGCTATAATATTTATCTTTAATTATTACCAAAGTTGTGTTTTTGTTTATAGTACATTTTTCCATTACCACTGGTTTATCCAAGTTTTGTATGTTTTAGTATTGTTTTTTAACTGTCATCATCACTTAAAGGTGTATATTTAGATTAATTTGTAGCTAATATTATTACTATTATAAATATTATTAGTTATTATTGTTTTATGCTTCACCTTTAAATACTATATTGTTCTTAGCATTCACTTTATATTTTGTAACTTTTAGTTATAATGCGATCATTGTAGCTCATAGATCACTGAAGATGACGACTGATGCTGAAACACTTTTGATATTAAAAGTATATGTGTGAGAATATTTATTAATAGCATTATTCTCAAAATAATTCCTTCTTACTCGTCAAGATCAAGTTTATTAATATATTGTACGTGAATTTAAATTAAACAACAGACAGACAACAAAGCGAGACGGACTATATTGTTACAAGAACTTTTTTGTTTGTTTTGGTATAGAACCATTTACTAATTTGCATCATAAAAGTTTTTGAAGCACCTCGTATAAATTTATGTATCTTATTTTTGAGTTACCATAGTTTGTGAATTTAAAAAATAATAGCAATACACTAATTCTCACACGAATATGTTTAATAATCAACGAATTTCAACGACAAAGCAGGCCTGCAGAATATGTCTCATAGCCCGAACGAGGTTCGGGGGCAATTGGGACTGAGCTGGGGAAATTTTGACCGGGAAAAAATCAACAAAAATAAGGAAAATATAATTATTTTGGAGAAAAATAGATTAGAAATGAATAAAAACAAAGGTCGACCTTATCAGTTTGTACTATACATATACATACACACCAACACACACATACACAAAGTGTGTCTGCTCTCCACTGCAAGCTGTAAGTCGGACAGGGCTCCTATTTAATTTTCACCGCACAAAATATCGTAGGCCGAGCCACCGATTCGATATTTTTGTGCCGGTTGATGAATGGCAGTTTCCTGATTCTTGACTGGCGTTCAAATACTTTTGTTAGGTATTAAATTATTATTATGATACTAGTATCCAAATTTTGATTAGTTTTGTACAAATGATATTATTCAAGCGATAAGAATTAAATCACCTTAAACCAAATTATACAACGATACTTAATGCATAGGTATTACTGATGTTTTTCTTCTTTTTTTTTACCGAAATTTGAAATCAGTCTTTATCAGTAAAATGAATACAATGTGATGACTCATTTGTTTCCTTTTTCATTGCGTTCATTGGAGGGAAGGGGTATACTGTTATCTGTTATTTTTTTATCTCATATCTTTTATTTTGAGTTTTCGAACTCATCAGTTTGTAGCAAGTAATCTAGGTGGTTGTTTATTACTGTGATGTTTAAATTTATATAGAGAATTTTTCTGTTGCAATTGTTTATTATTGTGATGTTTAAGAGGAAATGTAGTGAACCATCGAAGGGTTATTAAGTATTATATTTATAGTGTTTCATAATATTTTCAGTAGTGACTGTGGTAGGTAATTCGGTAATTGAATTGGAACTAATTAAACATAACATTTAACTTTGTATTTACCACTTAAAGTCTACCTAATGGCCTATTTTTAAACATAATAAAACAGCAATAATCAAGACGTATTTTTTCGTTTTAAACCTTTTAGGACCATCTAACTATATTTCAGTGTAGTTAATTAAGTAAAAATAATGCAATTATTTGAAGATTATAATGAATATAATAATTATTATTAAAACATAATGTCAATAAATATGTTGAAATAGGTAAACAAACTGTGTTAATGTCTGGCACATCTGTACCGAATAGTGATCAATTTTGAGGAAATTTTTAGTGAAAAAAAGTGTTCTGGGGACATTACGTGTTCTAAAACATTTTCTGCACCCCTGCGACAAAGTTGTAAATAATTCCTTCTCACTAGTCAAGGTCAAAGGTTTTACTAGTTTGTATAAGTTCTTTTTTTACTGTGATTATAATACCTTAATAATCTAGAATTGTCAAAGTTCTACTGTATTAACATACTTACATTTGACCGTTGGATCATCTTGATGTTTAATTTGATATGAAGGAAGAATGTCTTTAAACACTTCTGTTAAAGACACAGTGACCAACTTTTTGACGGTGAGCTGCAGTTCTGGCCGTGGCTCATTTAACATTTCCAACAGCAGTGCAATATTTTTAACCTTAAATATAAATTGAATAGTTACTGCATAATTAAAAAATAGTTTTTTAATGCATATTCCAGTCAAATATCCCATGATTTCAGTGGAAATTACCAACCAATAATAGTTTCTTATTTGATTAGTAAAAAGTTGTCAAGGATTTTGTTTGAGTGAACATTCTAAGAGTTTATCATTTCTTTTATACCTAGGAATAACTATCATAATCATAAGAACTTTGTATTCTATGATACATTTATGTTATATCCTTTTTTATATTGTAATCCTCACTCCTCTCGCGATTTAATTTAACAAAGCCTACAGTTTAGGTAAAAAGCTTTATTTACAAATCAACAGGTGTAATTTGGGTTGGTGCTATTACACAAACAATAAAAATTGCACAGGTTGTAATTTATTGTAAAAAGTGTCCTTTGGGCGATGTATATTATTTGTGAGTATTTCATTAGATATTATAGTGTCAGGTAAGAACCAGCAAAGGGTTAAGGACTATAGCATATATGAAGTTTTAAACTAAGTATTAGCTTAACATATTTTACTACAAAACTTTATTTAAAATATGTTTCTAAATCTAAATAATTCATACTGGTTCAGGCCTGACATAACCTTAAATAACCAGGCTAGGCTAGGTTTAGTTGAGCTGTTAATTTAATCCCTTTTATCAACTCCATCAATCAAGCGATATTTCTCTTAATTAAATTTCATAGTATAAGTCAATTATTTTATAATTTCACGTTTAAAATTTTTTTCTAAATTTTGTAAGTTTTAGTTTTCATGTTTCTCGATGTCGATAGAACAACACTCAATATTATTCTCTGAAATTTCATCAGGGAATATGAAAAAGTTTCCATATCTCGAACACATTTCTTCCTACCAACTTCGGACTTGTTGCATTGTATCTCCGATTTACTGATTTTTTAAGTGAAAAAATAGATTAACCCTTTTCTGCTCAGTCAATTTTAAAATCCTTTCTTAGTGAGCAACTACTGTATGACCCAAACTAGTTGCATGGAAAGTGAATCTCTCTAGCCATTATCATTTTGTTCTAGGAGGTACTTTGATTTGTGAGTATGTGATATTTATGTTTTATATTATATGTATATATTTATGGCAAACTATTGGTTTTTTGTAAATTTATTTAAACATATTAAATTATCCCTTTTTTAAAGAGTATTTATAATAAAATGAGCTTTGAAACAAATATGACAATACAAAATACTCAAATAGCAAATATTGTAAAACGGTACATAATAATGGGTTTTAAGGTTTGTTTAACATTATTATTTTAAAAATTCAGTAAATTACGCGCAACTTTCCAACTACTTTTATTCATGTTTTATAAATAAAATGATTAAACAAACATATTCTTTTCATGTTTATTGTAACGACACTACAATAGTGTATAGATGACAGGAATTTCAGTGCATGTAAGATTGTTTGTTTAGTAACTTGTATTAGGGATACATAAATAATATAATGTACAACTTATATAATTGACTAACTTTAGCTTGAGGATCTTCCAAAAGAGTGCTTGAAAGAAGACCAATTCGAAGTTTATATTGAGCAAGAGTACGTTCCCTAAGTGCTAAAATTTCTGCTGTACTTATTGGCCGACTTAGATTTTTTTCAGTAAAACCAATCTCGGTGTTTATATCATCCAATTGACACTCATCCTCACTCATCTCATCTTCCTCGTTAACTTGAGGCATTACATATTCTTCTTTATCTAAAATAACAAAAAAGTCAAACACATTTTTTACTGTAAAATTCAGAACTAAAAAATTACTAATTTCATTATTATATTTGTTTTCGTTGTTTATGAGAACCAACACTGTTTAGTATTATTATACTTACAGTCTTCTTCAACAGTTCTTCTGATGAACCCACCAGCTGTTTTAAGAGGAAGAAGATGGCGAATTCTTTTATTTGAATCTGTTGTCGGATGATCCATTTCATAGTTATCTTCAATATTTTCAGATACATCATGGCCTCCCGATTTCCTCTTTAGATTCCTTGTTTTATCACTGGAAATAAATTGATTAGTGATTTTTGGTAATTGTTATTTTTAAATTGGGAGATTAAAAACAAATATTTTCTAATCCCTTTGAGTCATATATCAAATAAAAGACAATGAATTTAAGAACTTAAAGATATTTGTGTAATTTATATTTACACAAGAGGGCTCCGTCCTCTGCTCCCCACCTACACTTGTGGCAAAGCAAATGCAAACAGATTATTGTATATCTCTACTATTTTCACGGAAATGTTGATTGATTAGGACTGAGGCACTTGGATAGGGTGGTAGGGTAACCCTACCTATACCCTGACTCATTCGTAGTTGGGCCAGATTTTTTGCATGAACGCAGGAATTTTAAAATAATAGGGAGAAAAATCTTTGTTGTGCATTATTTTTGTAAAAAACACTTAAAAATCGCTACCACCTTATGATCTTGAAAAGTATTGCTAAAAATAATTTTTAAAATTTCAAGAATAACTTTGTTTTACATTGAAGGAAAATTATTAAACTTCAATTTTATATATAAAAATATGTACATCCTATATTTTATTAGGTATATGAAACATCAAAACACCACACACTGACTCGCCGATTCTCTGATCCATGTATTTCAGAAACCGTAATTCTGAAGACTTTAAATTTTGCATAATGATTCCTCTTATATATCATTATGATGTCAATCATATACACACACCTAGCCTTTGTTGTTTTTTTATTTATATGTGGTCTCTGGAAATCTGTTTATATTTTTGTTTATTAATATAGCTTATATTATAATATGTGTAAATTAATACCTTTTGTTGATTATAAATTATAAACTGTATATTTATGTTAGTATATTTACATGTTCTATTCCAGATATAGGAGTTTTTTTAATTTTTCATAAAAGTGGACAAGCTAAGCTGTAATTTTATTTTGTTAAGTAATATTTTGTAATCCGTATAAGTTTTTAGTTAAAATTTTGTTCATATATGTATACTAGAAAAGGAACAATAATCATCGTAAGCCTAATGCAACGGTGACTTTCATGAAATATAAAGTTTTTAACATAGCATTCTTCTTAGTTGTTCACTAATGTTACCAGTAATATTACATTAATTGTGTTAATACACTTTAGGCACATACTACTTTGTAAGATTTGAATTGAACTACTATGTATGTATGGTTACTAATTTTTTTTTATATTATTAAGTTTTTCTAGTTTTGGAATGATACTCTTTTTAATTTTGATTTCTAATAATAAATCAAACTTAAACACTTCTTTTTTTAATGAAAATTGTATTTTGAAGTATTAAAAGTACTGCAAGGAAAATAATTACAAATACGAGATAGAGCTAAACATAAATGAAATTATTTTCCTACAGACAAGGAGCGCGTGCTTCAAGGACAAACGCTATACAGCCCAGTCACAGTACATTCCCTGAAATTCAACTGAATTGGAGAGTTGAAGTATATGCAACATTTTTATTTTGTTGCATCATTCAAAAACATGATTAGTTTTATGTTCAGAGTGATCTATTTACGCTATCACTGCCATTTTTGGTATCTCATAATCAAAGTAAACACTCGGTTTCTCTGTTGCTACAAATTTTAAATAGAAGAATTTTTAAAATGTGTATACAATTTAAAACCTATAGTTCAGAATACTTATAAAGAAAGTTTCACTTGCACTTAACTGCTTTTTTAGTCTTTGATGTACAGTAGAGTCCCGGTAATTCGAGTCTCGATAATCCGAGGTTCCATGTAATTCGAGCCACAAATAGCATTGAATGTGACCATGCATTGTGACACATTCTTGCTGCTTGAAGGATACCGATCTCTAAATTTTTGTTTTCCCATGAATCTGTCAAGCGTTTGTACAATAAGTCGCCGGTATAAATGCTTCACATTTTTTATAATGCAATGATCCATTGGCTGTACAACTAAAGTCATGTTCGGGGGGGGGGGGGGGGGGGGGGGG
>JAGFPH010000566.1:60064-77448 GCA_018207615.1 Philaenus spumarius
GGGAGTAACCGTAACGTTGTTCATATAAGTGGGGTAGAGTCATGTGCAGTACAAGTGTCAATAAACAATATGACTGTTCTGTTCTGTTTACAAAAGGTTTTGTCGAGAATTAACAACAGACAGAGATTGGGCAGAGCATCAATGACAAACTACAGGATCGGTACCTAGAGAATCCTCGGAAGGCAAAATTCTTGGAAACTGGTACCGCGTCTTGAATTACAATAATACATGTACAAACACGTAAGTCCTGCCCCCTATGTCTAGCCCTCTTTCTACCAGACAGTGACCTATTTATCCAGCAATCCCTTTCATAACACAATATTTTATTTTTAGTGTTGAAAAAAAACTTTGAATTAAAGAAGTTGACTTCGAATTTATCCATAATTGTTTTACAATGATATCATATAAAGTTTAAGGGATCCAACCGAAACTTCGAATTAACGGTAATTTCGAATCAAAGACATTCAAATTATCCAAGTTCTACTGTATATACAAAAATGACATCGAAACAAACTTTTCCCGGCACTGCCGTATCCCCCTGGAGTGACATCGCAGCTCGTAAACGTTGCAGTGTAGTTAAACAAAAAACTATTTATGATTTCTTTAATAAGTAAGTTTCTAATTTTTACTGTGAATAAAATTACTTTCTTACCTCAGTGTTCAATACAAAATAGTGTATATTTAATAAAACTTCAATTTTTTCGGAGATACGAGGACTATAAATAGTAGTTTTATCTTAACCTCTACATATTTTGTGTAATTCGAGTTTTTCACAATCCCATTCAACTCGAAATATCGGGACTCTACTTTATCATTACTTTTAACATTCTCTACTATCATTATTTTTTATAAAAAAACTACTCATAACTAACAAATTTTATAAACGCACAAGGAAATTCTCTAAATACTTTTCCATTTATAATGAGTATTCTCAAACTTTAACTAAGTAAACATCATTCAATTCTAGTACGACACCTAATATATTGCATGCAGTAGAAGCCTTTAGGTGAACTATGTGCTATTTTTAACTGGGTAAATTCCAATAAAATTCTGCAATCTCATAAATACATTTTGAATAGAACACATGCTAACCATGTTTTCTATCAATACTTAAGAGGGTAAAAATTGTGGTTGAAATGTGTTTTCACAGATTCTTTAATATCTCTCATGTCAGATACTATATTAACTTAATTTTTGCTTACAAAATACTTGAAACCTGACTATAATTTTGCTCCAATCAACCGTTGTGGATTGATATTTTTATCCGACTTATAGTCAGTGGAGAAAGGGTCTCTCTATAAAGGGTAAAACTTTGTTTTTAGAAATTTTTTCATTTAAAAAAATTTATTATATTTATGTTTTGCAAGGAGTATAAAATAATAAAAAATATACTAGAATGAATAAAAGTTGCAATCAAATCCATTTTGCCATGTATTATCTATAGAATGGATAGCTGATGATAAAAATTCAAGAGGAGTAATGCAATCACAGTAGGAGAAAGGGTAAATACATAATCTTTGTTCGTACCCCTGTGCCACAGATAAAACATATTCTATTCAGTTGTCTAACTGGAGTAAGAAAAGTATAACTCATCTGAGTCAATAACAAGAATGCTGCTTGCAAGGAACAACTACTCTTCAAGAATTAGAAGACTTGCTTCTCCCTTGCCTTTACTGAAAATTAAAACAGTTCAGATGTAGTTTAAGGTTCACACTTTGGTATAGTGGTTAGTAATATTTTTAGCATGGCCATGGGCTCTCTGGGTATATAATCTTCTCTGGGCATGAGCTAATCATTCTCTAAATCTATATGTGTACAAACTCTTGCAAGCCTCCCTGATTGTATCATTTTTAGGCTGCATTTACTATTTTTTCCCCCTTCATCTCATGATAGAATATATATATATATATAAACTATCTAAAGCCAACTAAAATATGCACTAGTACACCAGACCTACAAAAATATACATTTTAAAATTTACTAATGAATGAATTAATTTTGACTAAAGTAGCCTAGTAGTATTTTGTAACCACTCTATTTTCAGAAAAAGATGTAAAAGAATGGCACTTAATAGTTCTGGGTGATTGCTTTTGATTCAGCGAATGAAGACAACAACTCTTCTTCAGCATTTTCATAATAAGCCACTGTACAGAATTCAAAGTCTATTCTGGTTATGTTTTTTGTAGCAAAATCATATAACTTTTATTATGGAGTTAATTAATATTAATTGGTCTTCATTAGATCTTTGAAAGCTTGCTTTAGCATCAAATCTTTTAACAGATCCATCAAGACCAAAACAGGCACTCTTGTAATGTGATGTGGTAAAGAAATGCCATTGTGCATTAACTCTAAAATCCGATTTATAAGGACAAAGATTTTGATTTTTTTTTTATATTGAGCTGCACTTCCATCAGAAAAGTACCCAAGTTATGTTTTGTAGCTCAAATAGCAAAGCTCCTTTTAAGATTGAAATAATTATTTTCCAGAAGATTCTAAGGTCTCATTCAATCAGAAAATTAGATGGACTAAATTAACTTCTTGAAATAACCAAAACAAATGCGTTATGATACACAGGTAAGTAAATGAGTTTACTACCCACAAAATAAAAAAAATTAATAACAACATAGATTCAGTTGACCATTGACAGGTTACAGACATGAGTGTTAAATTATACTTACAAGGCTTTATCATACAAAGAGTAAGATCGGTCTGCTACAGCTTTCTTTAAAAATTCTAAATCATCTTTGTCCATCATTTTAAGAAATCCATCGCCATCCTCTTCTTCCTCCTCTTCTTCATATTTGTTTACTTCTTTTGTGGGTTCTGGCTTTCGGTTTATTGTCACTTTTTGACTTTTTTTCCTTTTAATTTTCCCTTGGCGAGTTAGTTTGTTTTGTTTGATATTCGAACGCTTTAGTTTACTTGTTTTTGTTTTTTTCATTGTCTAAAAATAGAGTTAAGAAAATTACAATATCCATCAAAAAACATTATTAAAAATAAAATCACAAGATTGCTCTGCATTTCAGAAATTAAGTTTAAATGAAAGGAAGGACCATGTAACGAAGAAAGGGTGTTGTTTTGCCTACTTAAAACCGGGCAAAAAGTTGCAAAGTGTTTGTAAAATTCATTTTTTGTAGTAAAAAACTTTTTGGAATTATGTGCAGGGGCCTTGATGTGAAGAAATCACAAAATGATTCAGTTAAGCATAGGATTAATCCGCAAGATCCAAAAAAATCTGAATTTCTTAGTAACTTTGAAGACTGTTCTCAAGAAACATTGTTACAAACATTTTTAGTTCAAGTTAAAGATGATAAAGGTAAGAATTATCTAGCAAAAGTACTTTTGGACTCAGGTTCATAGAGATCTTACATTACCAAAGATTGTGTCACAAACTAGGCCTACGTGAAATCGGTAGAGTGAAGTAATAAATCATAGAATGTTTGGAGGTTTGGTACATATGAAACACACTCCTCATAAAAATTACCTAGTGTTACTTTACAAAATATAAATACATCTTTCAAGATCTCTGTAACTTTGTTGGACCAAGAAATAATTTGTAACTATGTACCTAGACTTAAAAGTGATGAATATTTTTCTATTTTGAAACAAAAGAACATTGTTCCAACTGATGTAGGTGAAACGGTACCTGATATAAAAATTTTTACTCGGTGCAGAAGTTTTAGGAGACCTATTCACAGGAACAATACAGAATATCAATGATAAATTAGGAAACTTATCTCAGATGGACTGTGATGGGGAAACAGCATGACAAAGGAAGCCAATCTCAATAAATTGTACAACTATAATAATGTATTTCAAGAGTGGTTGAGTGAAGGCATTGAAGATAGAGTTACAGACAAGACAAAGTCATCATGCTGCAATAAAAGAGAGTAGTTCGACTACAAAGATACGTCCGGTGTTTGATGCATTAGCGAAAGAAAAAAGAGAGGACATTCGTTGAACGAGTGTTAGGCTAGAGGTGTAAACTTAGTAGAATTTATTCCATCTCTTGCTATGAAGTTTAGGAAGAATCAGATTGGAGTCATGGACGACATAAAAACGGCTTTTTTGCAGATCAACGTATCTTCTCGAAATAGAGACTACCTCAGATTCATTTGGTGGGAGCCATACCAAAAGAAAATTTACAACTTTTAGGCATTGCACAGTTGTGTTTGGTATTTCTTCTAGTCCTTTTCTTCTAGGAGCCATAATAAAGCATCATTTGGAAAACTCTCTATCTCAACCACAAGAGACAGCTGAAAAACTGAAAGACGCCTTTTATGTAGATATTGTGACATAGTGTCGATTCCGTGTCAGAACTTAATAAATTTGTCACAGAATCTTCAGAATTGATGAGTTTGGGACAGTTAGAACTGAGAGAGCGGGTTAGTAATTCTTTTGATAACCACAATTTAAAAGAGTTATTTTCAAAATAAAATGTGGTTCCCCTACTAGGAATGTTATGGGATAGGAAGATGAATTGTTTTGTGACATAAGATCTATTTCATTGCCACACTAGAAGGTAACAAAAAGATATTTGCTATATGTTGCTCAGCGAATATTTGATGTAGTAGGCTTCACTTATCCAGTATCTCTATTGCCTAAATTAGCCTATTATTACAGAAGGTTTGGATGAGAAAGATAACGTGGGATGAAATACTTCCAGATGAAATAGCTGACTCATTTTCAAGGTGGATAGATAACATTCACTGGCATAGTAGAATACCAAGAAGATTATGTCCCTTTGGCAATCTTTCATCTGATACTACTAGCCCTCATGTATTTTGTTATGCTAGTCAGCTAACCTACAATGAATGTGTTTTTATTAAAACACAGGCTCAAGATAAAGTTTAATTGAAATATACGCTAAATCTAGAATCGCTCCAAAGAATACGATGACAATACAACATTTCTAATTGTTGGCTAATAGGAGTTTGTTTGTACACGCATGTTCAAGAAGCTCTAAAATTAACATGCCAAGTCTATTTTTGGTCAGATTCAACAATCGACCTCACATGGATAAAGGAGAAAGAAGATTGGGTTACTTTTGTTGGAAATAGATGCAGGGAAATTTGTAACACTACCAGTTAAGGTGATTGGTACCATATTTCAGGAGATCTAAACCCTGCCGAGCCGATCTACCCTCTAGAGGTTGTGGAGATAAAACTTTATAAAAAACAAAGTGGTGGGAAGGGCCAGCCTAGCTAAAAATTTATGAAACCCAGTGGCTAATATCCAATCTTAGGGTAGCCTACCCGACCAAGATGCTTATGCTGAAAAAAGAAAAACAGTTATCTCTGCAGCGACGACAGAAAACAAGATGAATTTTTCAAATTATTTGTTGTAATTTTCAAGCTATTTAAAATTGTTGAGAATTTTAGCATATATTTTAAGATTTTGTTACAATTAAAATCCCAATGTACAGTCAATAAATAGAACATTGAATATTGATGAGATTCAAAGGTCTGAGGATAAGGTACTTTGTTGTATTCAACTAGAATGTTTAAAAAAAAGTGATCCTAAAAATACTTGCCAATTTTTGTTGACAACAAAGGACTTCTGAGATTGAAAACGAGACTAGTTTTGAATGATGAAAGTGAAGACTTTAAGTTTGCGATTCTTTTACCCTCTAGGTATCTACTGTATCCTTGATCATAATGGAGAAACACATTTTCCATCAACATGCTGGAATTCAATCAATGCTAATTATAATTAAGGAAAAGTTTTGGATTGTGAAAGGAAGAACGATATAAATCAAAAGCGGGAGAAGCACCATTCACTCCACTTCTCTTAGAAAGGATTACAAATTGCAATCTACAATTGCAATTACAATTGTTTTTCAGTCTACAAGCATAGATATGGCTGGACCATTATATCTCAGAAATGGACAAAAAACCATGGTTGTTCTATTCACATGTGCAGAATACCGAACTGTGCAGTTGGTAATTAGTCCAGTTTTGTCTACTTAATCATTCATATATCTGCTATACGAAGGTTTATTTTGAGAAGAGGAAGAATTTCACTTATTATAATGGAACCAACTTCACAGGCTCAAATAATCTTATAAAAAAGATGGATTGGAAGTCCATAGCAAAAAGTTTGAGATCCATCAAATAACATGTAAATTCAATCTCTCTAGTGCTCCATGGTGGGAATGCCTAGTGAGAATGGCAAAGGAGCTTTTTAAGGAGAAATCTTATATTGGGCGGTAGATTATTAAGAGTAGATGACCCTTTTATGTGATTTCGAATCAACTCAAGACCTTTGACCTATGACACATAAGCGATGACTATGACACATACAACCCTTAACACCTTCATTGTTCTTGCAACCAATTATAAGTAACGACGTTCAAGACTTAGATATTGTTGACTCAAATGCTCTCAACAAACGTGTCAGGTATCTTAAAAAATTAAGAGAAAATTTGAGATGAAGATTCAAGAACAAATATTTAGCAATGTTGGTCCACATGTCAATAGGTAAACAACTGAACAGAACAGTAAACACCGGTGATATAGTTCTCATTGGTGACGATAATATCAAGAGAATAACATGACCACTTGCTCGTGTACTAGAAACAATTCCTGGAAAGGACGGAGTCTACAGAGTAGTCAAGTTAAAATCTGCAATGGGTGAACTTATACGACCAGTACAAAAGTTGTATCCAAATGAAGAAACTTACAAAAAAAAACATCAAAAGAAACCTTGAAAGAAAATGCTGTTATCAACCAAAGTAAAGGAAGAGTCCACAAAATTTAAGACAATTCGAAGAAAAAATCTCAATCAAGAAACACAAATTTTGTGCTTACAGATCCAAAAAAAAGAAACATTTGAAACAATAAGAAAGTAGAAAGATCAAGATTTCTAAAAGATTTGACTTGTAATTATAGACAATATTGAAATTATAGTTGAACATGTAGATTTTTTCTTTTGAAAATTTTACAACGAACTAAACAAAATTTCGTATTCATCATATGTTATTTGATGAATTGTTAAGAAAGTAAAATGAGTAAGAAGAATGTTGTCTTTTGTAGGCTATCTGATGAAAAAATAATGTTAGTTTTGGTGGAAAGTTTTAATAAAAGCAATCATTTTAATTTGGGTTCTTATTAATTCCATTTGGAAACACTGGTTGTAAAATTGTAGTGTAGTAGCAGCACCCCCCCCCCCCCCCCCCTCAACAAACCAACCCATATCCCAGATGAGAACCTACCAGAGAGTGAATGGTAAATCATCAGAAGGGTTTGTGTAGATCTTTTTAGATATAGAATTTTCTAAGGCCATTAAGGACATTTTTTTTAACTGATATATGATGCTTCAATTCAAACCAGAGTCTATTGTAATTCCTAAATATTAAATTTCTTGGATAACAATACAGTTACAGAAACCAATAGGCCTACCTTGTTTACACAAATTTATTAGATATTGAATAAATTTGTACTGTTGTACTTGTTTTTTCGTCGTTATTTCATTATTGCAGCATATTATCAGTCGCCATTTTGAAATGGTTAAGAGCCACATTTGAAATTATAATGCAATTCAGAGCAATGGATTTATTTTATCTTATTTATTAAAACTATTATAATTTTAAAAAATATTGGTTTTCATCAAATTTTGGATGTTGTACACAATTAGGCCTACCAAGAAATTATGTGTTCTGTTTTTTATTGATAACTCTGTTATCCTTTGACCTACAGGAACGACAAAATACCATTTTCTCTATAGTTAAAAAAGAAAAGTATTTTGTAACTAATATTCTAAATGGAGTGTGATTCTATACATTCACCCATTTTTAATTTAGGCTGTTTCAGTGTACAGCCTATACAATCTAATTCTGTATTATAGACCGCTAAGGTTTTTTGTGACACCGTGTATATCTTTACAAACTGTGAGTAGGTACTGTAAGTAGGCCTATAGTTCAAGTTTTTTGTGTTGCAACCAAGCATAAGTCATAGAGGAGTAGTGAAATTCTAAAATTTACTAGGACACCACAACATTCAATAGTACAGTGAGCTTAGTTTGGCACCACTACTGTTTTCTAAAAATAGATCTAACTTTGCAAACATATCAGCTGGGTGTCCTAAAGTAAATTTTCACCAATAAAGGCAATGCAGAAAAGATATTCCACGGTAATGAGATGATAATGTACTATAATGAGATAATAATAACCCATAGGCCTATTAAAAATCTAAAAGGCGCAAGTTTACTATTCGACTCTAGAATAACCTACATGGCAACAGAAGTGCAATAATAAAAAAAAAACCTATAGGGTTCTATCCTATAGTATTCAGTCACAGTATGGGCACAACTTTACTATTCGATTCTACGGTGATGACCTTTTTTTAGGAAATAGAGTAGTGCTGCCAACCTAACTATATTGTACTAATTGAATGTTAAATTATATATTGTAGTTCAGTAGATTAGTGGTATAGCCTAATGATTACTGTAAATATAGATATATTTGCAGACGTCGAAGATTAACTGTAAATATACGAATAAATATATTTTTCGTACTGTATGTATAAGTATAAGCGTATAAAGAACTACTATTTGACCCCCTAATGTTTTTGTAGACAACGACGTTGTTTTACATTCTACTGTTAATTGTTGAATACAGGTAAACATACTGTGATAAGCCGTAGGAATAGCGGAAACCGGCTATCGTGTTTATTTACTTTTGCATTCACAATCCGATGTTCCATGTCTAACATGCCTAGGGCCTATATTTATGTCCAATATTTTCTTAATAACTTATGAATAAACAATTTCATAAACCTTCCACAAAAAAGGTATCACCTATAATAGGCCTATTTGTGTAGCCTACATTCGAAATGTCAGCGTAAGTTTACTATTCGACCCCAGCCTAATCAGACAACGTTGTTTTACATTCTACTGTTAAATGTTGAATACAGGTAAACATACTGTGGCGTAACTTTACTATTCGACTCTAGCCTAATATTTTGGCAGACAACGATGTTGTTTTACATTCTACTGTTAAATGTTGAATACAGGTAAACATACTGTGACTAAATAGGTTAGGTTAGAACCTTTTATGTATTTTTTTATTATTATTTTTGCATTTCTGTTGCCATAGGTTAGCCTAGAGTCGAATAGTAAAGTAGCGCCCATACTGTGACTAAATACAGTACTATAGGTTAGAACCTTTTAGGTTTTTTTATTATTCTTGCATTTCTGTTGCCATAGGTTAGCCTAGGGTCGAATAGTAAACTTGCGCCCGAATGTCTAAGCTAAAGCAAAACAATAAGTTTTTCTAATTTTCTGTACATACCTAAATACTTACAGTTTATTAATTACTTTAAAATACAATGTATAAATATCACTCTAATAATACAATATTACGGTACTGTACTTCAATTCAAATAATTTAACACATTCTGTACAACTAACGATTAAAGTTAGGTTATATTTCTTTATTGAATGAAAACAATAAAATAATAGGCTACTAAAGTGAAAGATACACCGGATACACGTGTTATTCAGGGATGGTATAACGATGGTAGGTTATAGCTGTAATAATGATCGCAATTGTGATCTTCATCTTGACTGTTGATTTGTGATGTCATATCATACATCATAAACAAAAACCTCTTTATATATAGGGTTACCATAAGTTTGCCCAGACCAAATCCGGACACTATTTTTATAGTGGGCAATATAATGCTATACTGGAGGCTCAAATGGGAGGGAAATCAATTAATCTTAATGAAACGTTTTGAAAATCAAAGCATTTTTAATGCTTACAATGAGTGGAAAATTAAAAACTTTAATACCGGTATTTAAAATGTTGCAATGATATCATGTTTTCACAAAATTACAGATTACTTAAAATTATTGATTCAATAAATCAATCTACTGTATTTTTACAGACTTAGGCCCGGTTCTACAATCTCCTGATAAGTGCCCGACAAGTTGCAGGTAGAGCTATCCTCCCGATAAATTAAAAGGTGTTCTACAATATCCCGATAGCCCTTGTCGGCAGGATAAACTTGGCTATCCTACCGATAAAGTTGTCGGCTACCTGAAGCACCCGATAAGAAGTTATCGGCAAGATAAATGTACAAAATAGGTTAGAACTATTTTAGTTAGCGGCGTTTGTGTGGCGGTCAGTTTTGAGATGAGCATTAACATCCCCGCCACCCTTGTGTTTCACCGAAAATTCAGCGTGGCATGTCTCACATTTCAAACGACAACCACTTCCTTTACAAAGTTTCAAGAACTTGTACTTTTGTAGTTTCTCATTCAAAACACCTAATGTGCCCCTCCACGAGCTACGAACTTTAACCTGATGTTTAGTAATTTCGTTTCATATTTTTTCACGCCATCGCTTCATGAAATCCGGACATCTGGGCAACCCCGGACACAAGTCCAGACAAGGGCTTGAAATCCGGATAATCTGGTCGAAATCCGAACGCCTGGTAACCCTATTTATATCTCAGGATTCTTTCAAATGATCAACTATCGTGAAACGATACGATGCATAGCCACTATCATATCATACCACTGCAAGACTCTTACCAATAACATTCACACAACTATCAACTATTATAATATGTCAAAAATTGGCGCTAAAATGTCAAAAATTTATCTTTTTGAGATTGTAGTTGTGCACAACAAATAAAGCATATTATATTGTGTTAAAATGGCCCATGTCTCGAACAAACGAACAAAGATTAAAAAAGTTACAACACTTTTAAAGTCTTTTAGTTCTTAAGGACATTGAACGTTTTAGGCGGGGTGATATTTATTTTATAATAACTGTTTTTTAGGCTTCACCCACCTTATTTTTGGACTATGGTACAATCTATTGCTCTCCTGTTGTCGAAATTGTCAACACCGCAACACAGCACAAACAAAAACACATAAAAAAGGGGAGTTACCGATTCAACTCGGTCGTCAAAGTCACAAAAAAACAAAGAACACAAAAAGGACATGAAATTGCACAAAATTTTCTTACATTTCGCGAAGACTGATAAACACTTTGCTTCTTCAGAAACTGATATATCACGTCACTTCTTTGGAACGAAGTCCTACTAGACGCATACTACGCCGTAATGTCACTGACAAACATCGTGTCTTATCAGTTGTGCTAACATTGTGAGGCTGAACAGCTGGGGGAGGGGGTTAATCAACCTGCTGTTCCGAATATCCCCCTCTATCTCATTTTTTATTAAAGGGATATGAACTTGGGAAAATGAGACACTGGGTTGTGAAAAATAATTAGTATCAATCGACGTACAGTACATGCTGCTTCGATTAAATTTCTTTTTCTATAGTATTTTTTTCTTTATGAATAATACTGGCAGCTTCCCAATTTATAGTACGTCCTTACTACATAACTATTCCAAGATGTGTGAACATCAGTCGAAGTCAGAACTGTTGTAATCACTCAGGCTCCGATCTGTCCTTCCCCCTATTTAACCCATTTTTGTTTTTCTAAGATAACGAGATACCTGTTTGGCCTACAGAATTCGTTCTTTGCTTAAATGAAAGCTAAATATTTTTTTACAACTTCATCTCTAATAAAATTTTTCTTAGAATGAGTATTACAGCCAATATTTAGCCCAATAGACGGCAAAAACTGAAATTTTGCACTTTTTGAAAAAATATCCCATTTTTGAGGGATTGTATTTTGGGATTTATTGGACCTAAAAAATTGGGGTTGAGCTCAAATTGTAGGAAATTTTCACAGCTTCAAAAGGATAGAGTGACGTTTTTCGTAGAAAGCACCTTTTTTGGGAGTTTCGGACCAAAAACTGAAATCAGTGGGGAAATTTCGAGGTTTTTCGAGCGCCACGAAGTTAGCACAAGTCTCTTGAAGCTGTAAACTAGGTTTTACACTACTAGTAGGTACCCTAAAAACATACCAAAAAATCAGAAATATGTGAATTTATCCGATGTTGGATGTCTCAAGTCAGTGGTCTAAATTTAAAAAAATCTCAATCGGAAATGGTCTTGCAGAATGTCTTGCATTCTATACGATCTCTCACAGTGAACATCCACAAATTCAACTGCACATGAGCAATAATTGTTTAACTATCATAGAAATTCGACGTATGGGCAATTTTTTTTCAGATTGGTTATGTCAGCTTGGTCAGGTCCCGTTAAAGCGCCCTATGAAGGAGAACAAGTATAAAATAAATAGTCGATGAAGTTACCGTACCTTGTTTGATTGCAACAAAGATTATTCTCACTTCCGCCATTGTATTTGGATAACCTAATAGAACTCCGATCCAATGCAATATTTCGTTCCACTGGAAATTCGACGATAGTGTTGCTATCTATTGGGGAAACGACGGAAGCTGTGTGAAACACCAATGCTACCAATGATTTCTCCCTAGCGCTACCTCGCGGCGCGATCATGCACTATTTTCGCAACAACTTTTTTTTCGGCACACAGCCCCCGTATGCATGCATGATCTATTTTATTATTCATGATCTATGCTTCCGCTTACCTGATGGATGAGAAACAACGGTGGGTACACGACTGTAGCACTCAAACGGAATAAAGGCCAACAATAACTTGAAAAAAATTAATGAATTACATCAACAATTTGACGACAAATTTTTTTAATAATGCCCAGAACATTCAGGTCACAATCAGTGACAATCTTTGATAGGTAAGATAATAAATGGGCCCTATTGTCGAAGTAATTGTGATAGGAGAATGCCCTCACGACTCCAGGGTTACTTTTTTAAATAATTGGAGGATGCTCTCACGACTTCAGGATCACATTTTAAAATAAGTGGGGGAGAATGTGATGAAAAATCATTTGTGTTTAACAGCTGTTATCAAAAACAATTTTATTGTATTACTCTTAAAAGCCGTAATCTATTGTTAATAATTATTTAGTTTATTGACTTTGTTTTTACTACAAACTATGACGTACTTTCTTTTAAGTTTAATGAATCATACATTAGGCGTATTACTTAAATCGAGTTTATTCAATAGGTAATAGGACATTTTAAAACAGTCATAATATTTTCCTCTTTGAAAAGATAAATATAAACGAAATTTAATCTTTCCTAAAAAATAAATATTGATGGTAAGCTACAGTGCAAAATATCGATACGATGTTGGTATCGATAGTTTTCTACCACTCGCTCTCTAGTCTCTAGCTCTCTGCTCTCTAGTGAGTGTGAGTGGAACAGAACACAGAACAGTGTAGTGTAGAAGGAAAGGAAATACTAGAAGTCTAGAAATCAATAAACGTGTACTCGTTTCTAACTGTGAAAGGCGTAAATCTAAATAATTATTTTGTTTACAGAACATTTTAAGCTTTATGACTGCAACTCAGAGTTACAATATGATGAACGGTGGAATTGGAGCTGTAAGTAAATTTTGTGGAGTTTTATTATTATTAAGTTGTCTGGTTTGTTCCAGCCATATTGTTTGCTAGGCTAAGCCTATCGCCTAGAAAGAAACAAAATGGCAGGAAAGGAAGTTGGTCTGCTAAGAAATTCATTTAGGAAGCTGATTGACTGTGTTGACTTAAATTGTGGTTTATTAAAATCTACAATCAAATTTGTTTAAGAGTTTCTTAATAAGAAATAGTTAAGTCCAAAACTAATATACCTAGGCCATTTCTTCATTTTTGTTTTAGGCCTAATTATTATGTTTTCAATCCTGAAGAGTAGGCTAGCTTTGTATTTATTGCTTCATTTTAGGATAGGCATTGTTTTTGTGGCTAAGCTAGGCTGTACCTTACTAAAATGATTCTTGTTTACATAAAACGGCGGAACTTTACTATTCGACTCTAGGCTAACCTAGAGCCAACATAAATGCAAAAATACTAATTTAAAAAATACCTAAAAGGTTCTGACCTAACCTATTTAGTCACAGATGTTTACCTGTATTCAACATTTAACAGTAGAATGTAAAACAACGTCGTTGTCTGAAAAAATATTAGGCTAGAGTCGAATAGTAAAGTTCCGCCCATAAAACTTAGGCTACTTGATAAAAGCTAAAATTATTATTCCTTTTGGCCAAATGACAGTAGAGAATAAAATAATCTTATCTTCACTAACCTTCAATTTCGATCTAAAGTAATCAAAACCTGAACCTAAACTATCCCTCAGTTCCTAGCCACAGTTGTTTCCAAATCCTAAACATACCCTAATAATCTAAAGGTTTTTATAGCCTAACTTTCTTAAGGAATGAAAAAAACGGTCTCAATTTTGTAGTCGTTACAACTGCACCTGTTTCGACTGTGCAACAGTTATATGAAGCGGTTGCGGCACAATTGTTTCAGCTCATCGTGTTAGCGTTGTCTCTGAAAACGTAGCTAATGGTTTCAAATATGAAACTGTTGCCTTTTGACTGTAGAGTTGGGCGCAACTTTACTATTCGACTCTAGAGCTAACAGAAATGCAAAAATAATAAAAAAAAAAAAATACCTAAAAGGTTCTGACCTAACCTATTTAGTCACAGTATGTTTACCTGTATTTAACATTTAACAGTAGAATGTAAAACAACGTTGTTGTCTGCAAAAATATTAGGCTAGAGTCGAATAGTAAAGTTACGCCTAGAGTTGCACCAATAACCCCATTGAAATGTAGGTCCTATTCATTTCGTTGTTTGGTATGGTGAAGCTATTTTGGTTAAAAAATCTTATTGCTAAAATCAAATTAATGATGTTGTGGATTAGGCCCATTGAAACTATTGCACATGTAAGAAATAAATTTATAAAACTGTAATATATACTGTAGGCTAAAAACTATGGTATTTTTATTGTTGACAAAGTAAATTAAATCAAGTAGGCCTAAGCCTATAACATTATGTTTAAAATAACAAAAGTATGAAAAAATACCTGAAAATACTTTTATTCTTTTCCTCTTTTCTTTTAATTTCTCACTATAGGCTATTATAGTAGTATATATAGAAAGTATAGTGATCGCAAAAAAAATCGATGTTGAGATTTTTGTGGAAATATGTACGCCATTTTCTGTTATACAAATTAGCTTAAAACGTCCTCTAAAAAATGACATAAACAAGTCTGTCATAAACATTCATCTTCGGTATCAGCTTGGAATTGTTTTCGCAGTATTGTTCCTCCCAGCTCGTATGGCCACTCAGAGTGCCCAATACAAATACCCCTCGGGAACACTCGCATGGCCACTGTGAGTGGACATAGCATTACGTATCTATGGAAACCTATTTCTTTTTACAAGATTATATTATTTTTTGTGTAAAGTGCTGGAACCTGTAGAGAAACTAGGCCTATTGAACAATGTGAACAAAGCATGATTAATTTCCCTCCTTTTACAACAGCTATATTGAGCTCAATAATATAACCTCTATTTTCACTCAGTGCTTTACTAGTCATTTTAGTGTGGTGATAAATGGTTGATAATTATAAAATTACGAAAATGGACCATTTAAACTAATTAATTAAGTTATAATGTAAGTTTGTAAAATTTTAAAACATTTTCTAATTGTAGTTTGTTATTTAAAACATGACTATTGGTTGTATCGCACTTTGGTTTTCATATGTTATTTATATAATATAA
Organism: Philaenus spumarius; assembly: GCA_018207615.1. Taxonomy (NCBI): domain Eukaryota; kingdom Metazoa; phylum Arthropoda; class Insecta; order Hemiptera; family Aphrophoridae; genus Philaenus; species Philaenus spumarius. The sequence goes on from JAGFPH010000566.1 coordinate 75,593, forward strand.
ATAATGTCTTTATGAGGTTTAAAATACTAAGCAATACCGCGTTTTCTATTTCAAATAAGTTATAGTTGTCATCAAACAGAGCTTATTTATAAAATAATCATGCTCTAAAAATATATAAAGTAGGCCTATGCTCTAACCTACTTACCAACTTGTCAAGTGAATTCAACAAAACAATTCCGAACTGGTGATGTCGTCCAGTCAAAATGGTAGCCAAGTACATGCCGACGAAAGAGCGGCCGCTCGGTGGCAATGCAACCTGAGAGGACTAAGTTCACGGGAAATAATACGAGTTGTCTAAGAGTCGGGCATGGCCACTAGCAGTGGCCTTTTGAGCGCAAAGGGTTAATCCATGAAATTTATGAATTATCTAAATCCTGCTGCTGAAACCCGGTCGAAGAAAAATCAAAACAATGGCAAGGGCCACCCAAGAGATGCGGCTGGCATGGTTTTGAACACATCCTGTTCTTACATTAATTTACCAGCTGCGACACAACATAGGGCTGCAACTTTAAGGAAAAGCAAGGTGGGTCTTCTTAAATTTGTATTTGAAGTCATAAATTATCAAGGAAGCAGCGGCAGTGATCTTTTACAACTTCTCCACCTCCACTCAAGGCAAGGATATTGTTTTCCACAAAAATTGTGCAACAAATTTTAAACAAAACCTATATAGGCCTACGTATCTTAGAATTTTTCATGTCATTGCCTTTGATTTGAAATGTCATTCAATGGCCTTACAAATATAAATTTGTTGACTTCAAATTTACCTCCCAAAACAGCTCCTAAAATTTCTAAATTCTTTTGGGTCTGTGGTTGCTTATTAACTATCACTGTGTCAAATTTTAGCCCATACGTTAAACTGTCTCTTAGAAAAAAAATGGTTGTGACAAATGGACAGATATGATACCGTAGTGATGCCATTAATTACTGTTCTTCGGTAGGGATTATTGAGAAGCAAATTACCTTCCATGTTTCCACACAATTCGTCCACCGTATTTATTGAATAGTAGGATAACATTCTAGAACATTATTTTGCTCACAAATTTGTATCCTTGGTGCAATATGGTGTTGAGGCCTATACTGAAGTGAACTCGCCCTCATTTATATACGAGTTGTCATTTTCCTAAGTTGTAAATAACTTCCTTTTGAGTTTGTTTAGTTGATTTTATTTTATCAATAATTATTCCTAACACAAGATAAATTTGTTATGTTATTTTAAAGCAGAAACCTTTAGTTTGTTTTGAATGAAAATTAAGGGATAAATAAAAATTGCTATATGGTGGGCTGGTTTTTATTTGTTAATAATTAATAAATTCAAAAATTGAATGTTACAAATTAGGTGCTTTTTATGGCAATCTTGGTTAGGAACATAATTTTCATAGTTTTCATTGTATGTCTTTATTTTTAGCATCAAGGGGGTCCTTTACTACCTCCGCCACCTCCTCCACCACTTGCACAGCCACATAGCGGTAGTCTAATGGAGGAAGAGCCTGCAGCAAAGAGGAGTAAATCAAGTGGTACGTAAAACATATTAACTTTGACTTTTCATAGTCTAGGAAATGGATTGGGCATGTAGTTTATAAGTGCAGTCATGAAATTGTTGTTGCATTCTGTCATTAGGAATTCACAAATTTTATAGAATAAGCGGTTGATTCAATTGGGATGATACTGAAAAACATAGTGGGTGGGGCATTTGTTGTATTATAATCGAATCTATTTCGTAAACTTTTTAAAAGGATATAATTCAGTCCAAAATTTTAATTTTGAACAGTAGAGTTCTTTCAACAAACATACAATTTTATTAGAATTGACGTAAAAAATTAATTATAAAAATTTATAATTCTACAATCTTTGCAAAA
>JAGFPH010000566.1:89753-122364 GCA_018207615.1 Philaenus spumarius
GGCCCTACTGTACATGCTACAGTCACCAAAAACTCTGGCCCTACTGTGTATGCTACAGTCACCAAAAACACTGGCCCTACTGTACTTGCTGCAGTTTTTGAAGAACTTTAGCATGCACAGTAAGGCCAGAGTCACTTTACATGCTAGTCGCCAAAAACTCTGGCCCTACTGTGTATGCTACAGTCACCAAAAATTCTGGCCCTATTGTACATGCTACAGTCACCAAAAACTCTGGCCCTACTGTACTTGCTACAGTTTTTGGTGACTGTAGCATGCCCAATAGTTCCTGAGTTTCTGTTGACGGTAGCGTGCGTAGTAGGGTCAGAGTTTTTGTGACTGTTGCATGCACAACAGGGCTAGAGTTTTTTTTTTTGTGAATGTCAAACTTTTTTATATAATAGACAAGTAATTGATTTAATTTTAACACTTTATCACTGTTACTAAATTAAGAAAGCGTATTTGAACTTCATACAAGATGACTAAATTATCATGTTCATAAAGTTGATTTATGAAAATATACAAATACGCCCATAAATTTGTAAATTTAGTATGCATATATTTCATTTTGAATGAACTTTTTTTAAGAGCCAGTAAAAATTAATTCTATTTTATTTTTGCAGAATGATGTAAAACTTGGTTTTAGAGCTGAGCTGTGAGTTACTTTGTCGACTCATGCTCGCAATGATCAGTTTGCTGATAAGATCTGACTGCAACTAATTACTATACAAATCAAACTTTAATGTGCTTTCATTGTTATTAATTAGCTAGTCATTTATTATAGTTTGGATTTAAAAACTTTACTCTGTTACTAAATTAATAAAATTTAGAACAATCTTTTCTTCATATCTTCTTTTATAGATAGAAGAAAACAATAATGCCCTGTATTTTGATTTGATAGTCAATGATTTTAGTAGCCTAATTTAAAATACAGACACAACACTATAAAGAAATTGAGGCCTAACATCGTCTCTAAAATGTTTGGTTTTAATGACTTTACAATTTGGCTTATTAGTTAGCAAGATACATTAAAAAGAATACATGGGATTTCAAAGAAAATAGATATCAAAAAAGTTCAACCAAATAATATGTTGTCACTATCCTTTTCAAATCATTCAAACTTCTTTAGCTTTTAATTTAAATTATATGGTAATGTTAAAGATTCAGGGATTAATTTTTTTATTTACTAAATGTTTTTTAGTATTTGTTAATAATTGAAGAATTGAACAACATAAATAGATTTTTTTTTACTAAAAGTTTTTTAGTATATTTGTTATTAACTGAAGAATTTAACAACATAAATTGAGTATAGATTTAGAATTACAATTTTCGTATATTTTTATCTCTTGTACCAATTCATTGTAACTTTTTATTTCAGGGTATATGTTGGATCGATTAGTTTTGAACTTAAGGAAGATACAATTCGACAAGCTTTTCTGCCGTTCGGACCTATCAAATCAATCAACATGTCATGGGACCCAGTAACTCAAAAACACAAAGGTTTTGCTTTCGTAGAGTATGACATTCCTGAAGCAGCACAGCTATCTTTGGAGCAGATGAATGGTGTAATGCTGGGTGGGCGGAATATCAAGGTAGAAGTTCTCTATCCATTCTGTAAAATATGTTTGTTTGCCCTTAAGGGCACAAAATACTGATGTTGTTACTATCCAATATTATCTATCAATGTGATTAACAAATATTTTAAAATTAATGAAGTTAAATTATTAACTTGAAATTGTTAAGCTTGTCTTTACGTAAATTGTGTGTTATTATGTAATAAATGAATTAATTCTACTGTCAGCAGATGACTTGAATGCTTGTGTATGGAATGCGGCCACTATTGGCTAGAGCTGCCTTGTCCCAATCCTCGCCAATAGTAGCGTGGTTGTCATAGTGACGGCAGCCCCTACCACTAGTTAGTGCTGTGATGGGAGAACTCTTTCCTGCACCCCGCTGTCCCCTCGCAAGCATTCAAATCATCTGCTGACAGTAAAGCCTCTTGACACTAAACAGTTAGTATTTTGGGATTACCCCAATTAGAAGTGCAGGGTAATTGGTGGCTTTTTTGCACCAACAGGTGGGACGGCCTAGTAATATGCCTCAGGCGCAGTCAGTCATTGATGAAATTACAGAAGAAGCTAAGCAGTACAACCGAATCTATGTAGCATCTATTCATCCAGACCTTACAGAAGATGATATTAAAAGGTAATAATGTAAATGTTTTGATACACATGTTGATTGTAAGAATTTTAAAATACAGTAGTTTTTATAGAAGTTTTTAAATAGTATATAATATATTACTGGTATCCTTATCCTAGGATTGGTTAGTTTTTTTTTCAAACATAACTACAGTAAACTTCAAACATTCTCTTTCACTTTATCAGAACATAAAAAAATTATAAATTTAGTCTATTTGCCTAAATGTGCTGATAAGGACTTCTTCATTTGCTCGGTACACATGCAAATTAAAAGGTTTTATCCGTTTGTTGCATTAGAGAGGTTAATAATAGATTGATTCCATGTCAAATCAACACAGTTTTAATACATTTTGAACCTGACAATCTCAGAAATCAATAAAATTTGGCAGGGAGGTTGCTTTTATGTAGATTAAGATAAATACCAAATTTTATTAATTTAACTCCATTGGTTAGTGAGTTATAACTACATGAAATTCCCAAAAACGAGCCAAAAACGCGTGTACTCGAAAACTTAAAACGTAAATTGTGCCTCTCCTACTGAAGATACAGAGCTGGTAAAAGTGTCATTTTAAAACATTTTAAGTGGCCTTTAATATGACATACAACACAATATAGTCTAAGAGGAAAATGGTTTTTGCAAAATCAACTAAAATTTTTGATTTTGAATTTTTCAAAATGCGCCGGTTTTAAAAATTTGAAAAAAATTAGAATTAACCTTTATATACTTATAAACATATATTGTAAATTTAAACTTGGGATCACAATGGGTTCTAATATAAAACTTTGTTCATAAATAAGCTTGCATAGGTTTCTCGGGAAAAACTATACTTAAAATCCATCAAACTATATAACATTTACTCGTAATTTATTTTAAGAAACTCACCTTAAATCTATATTTAGAAAAACTTGTATGTAGGACTTTTATAACACTACAAATCATTTATGTAGTCATTATATGCTTTAACTATTTTACTTGTCTCTTGTTCATTGAGTTTATAAACTCTTCCCGCTGGGGTCACTGAATAGTAAATCCAGTAATTACATAAGACATGACTTGCAGGAAGCCACAACACATCTTGTCTTGAAGGATAAGAGAAAGAAGCGATGGACCAGCTGGGAGTAAGAAAGAAATCTTGACCTCATCAGCTGCTTCTTCTTTTGTCAAAACATATGCCAACCACCACTCATTCTCATATATTATGGTTACATAACCACTGATTTCCTTGATTCGAAGTTGGTCTTGTAATGCAGTTACTTTTTCAGTTGAAGATCATTTGAAAGTGAACCTTCAATTATCAGATGAAATAACCTCAGCTTCCTCATCAGATGAATCTTTGACATTAATGAAAAGTTTTTTTTCAACGCAGAATTTATTTTTTGAATTTTAGTTGAAAAATAATTTTGAGATCTACCCAACTTTCGTTTATCAATAGGTTACTCACCTAACTCATGGAGAGAAGCATTTAATGTATTCACTACTGCTAATGGCGATGGAAAGTTATGGCGATCTGTAACAAAGTTGCCAACCGCATTTAACGTACTTCTTCTGGAGTTGAAAAACCTGGATCACGTGGCCAACCGCACCAATTTCACTTTATCCTTGATAATTTTTTGAAGATGAGAGTATTTTTCTGCATGAATCACAAACTTTAGCTTCTCTTGGTAAATTTGAAAAATCTTTTAACATCCAATCTACCACGTTCCTCAATTTTCTTTTGTCTCTTACTCAGTGATCACTTTTGTTAAGCCTGCTGTGTGTTATCAGACTTCTATTGAGAATAATAATAACCTTTTAAAGTTCAAACAAGTTATGTTGAGATTGATATAAAAAGTATTTTTATAAACTGGTTATAGATTTTCAAGTTTAATGCGATTCTGAAAAGTATTTTGCTCATTAAAATAATCTATTTTAAACTTTGCCAGGGAAAATTTCACTGTCAGGCAGATTTCAAAATAAGTTTTATATTAGAACCCATTGTGATCCCAAGTTTAAATTTACAATATATGTTTATAAGTATATAAAGGTTAATTCTAATTTTTTTCAAATTTTTAAAACCGGCGCATTTTGAAAAATTCAAAATCAAAAATTTCAGTTTGATTTTGCAAAAATCATTTTCCTCTAGACTATATTGTGTCATATGTCATATTAACCCTCCAAGTGCTGACTATATTGCTCTTTAGTGCTAAGGGTTTTTTGGTTCCGTGCATGCTTATTAACTAAAATCATTATAAAATACTCACTAACAGTAAAGTAAGACTTATTATATATCATTTTAATCACAATTACATGATCTTTACAGTAAATAGCTTTAACAGGCTTACCTTATAGTTTTATACTTTTTTTTGTTGACCAAAGTAGAAATAAAAAAAAAATTGTTTTGTGTTCTAAAACCTCTCACTCAAAATATGTAAAAAAAAGTAATGTACAAAATTCAATATAGCCAAAAGTTGCACAATTTTATGGTGAATAGAAATATATATAACATTACTACTTTGCTGTAAAAAACAAACTTTTTGTCTATAAAAAAAACTCCGTTTTTTATAAAAAAATTGTTTTTTTGCACAAAGAAGAAAAATTTGCCTCTAAAGATATAAAAGTACTGTCTAGGCCCAATATTTATGGTTTTAATTTGTTATAAAGGAATAACACACACATTATATACAAAAAAAAAAAAGAAGAAAAAAAATTTACAGTTCAAAGTCTCTAAATATCACTATTTTCAAACGCACCTCTATTGCTAAGTTCACTCATAATTACTTAAAAAATAAATAATAAACATTTACAAAAACAAATAAAAATAAACTGATCTAAACTAAAACTAAAAATGAATAACAACTAGTGGATAAACAAACAAAATCCGAGTTCCGAGCGTCTATCTACGCGTAGGCCTACTACACGACTATATAGCGTGTATAGATACTTGATTTGACAATTCTGCCGAAGGTTTGTTTGAGTTGATATCACTATGAAACTCTGAATTATAATAAAGTGACTCTTTCCAAACACAAACATACATAGAAGTATCCGATTGTATTAAAAATAGCGGCGTCGTACACATTTACAAAATGTGTTGCGCAAACGTCGCATATGCGATGTTAGCACCGTAACACGACTTTTATACATCGCATATGCGACGTTAGCACTTGGAGGGTTAAAGGCCATGAAAAATGCTTTACAATAACATTTTTTCCAGCTCTGTATCTTCAGTAGGAGAGGCGCAATTTAAGTTTAAAGTTTTCAAGTACGTGCGTTTTTTGCTCGTTTTTGGGAATTTCATAAAGTCATAACTCACTAACCAATAGAGATAATTTAATCAAATTTGGTATTTTTCTTATTCTACATAAAGGCAACCTCCCTGCAAAATTTCATTGAAATTGGAAAAGGTCATGGCAAATCACTGTGTTGAATTGACATGGAATGACCCAATAACTAATGTTTAAGTATAAAATTAATGAAGGTTCTAATTTAAAAAAGCTAAGTGTGATCACTTTTTTTACATTATTATTATTATGATTACTGGAAAACATTAATGAGAAAAAGACAAATTCTTGCACCTAAAAATTAATTTACAAAAGTAATCTACAGAATGAGGCGAGATTTGTTCCAATCAGGGCTTCCAATTGATCAGGAAATTAAATCAACAATTTCTGAAGGAAGTTTGTCTGGAAATAAAGAAATATGTCTAGACCCATATATAAAGGTTTCACTGGGCAAGTTTCTGATTTGTTTATGTTACCTTTCTCACAAAAACATTATTTGAGAAGATAAAAATAGTCTGTTGCTTGTTATCACAGGTATGATCCTATCTAGCTTTGCTGTATTTGTGCAGCTGCTGTATTTGGCACGCACCGTCACACCTGTTATATTTGTTATTGAAAGTCATATGTTTTGATTTATTAATTATTTCCCTATTTTATTTTAGTGTGTTTGAGGCATTTGGACCAATTAAAAGCTGCAAATTACAGCAGGGAAGTTCTCCACACAGGCACAAAGGATATGGGTTTATCGAGTATGAAACAAAGCAAGCATCCCAAGAAGCCATCGCCTCCATGAACCTCTTTGATTTGGGTGGCCAGTATTTAAGAGTTGGTCGTGCTATTACACCACCAAATGCTCTTCATGTAAGTTCATTTAATTTTGAGTATTTAGAATTGAAAATTTGAGTTAGATATATATGTATTCCAACAGGTGTTTTTATTTATTTTTTTGAAAAGACTAAACAATATATTGTCAAAGTTTTGAAATTTATCTCTGTCAGATGATTCCTTATTAATATTTATTTGTCTTGTTTTGAAAATTACTACCTACAGACCTGTGCAGAAGTTAAATATAAATATCTAAATGTTGGATCTAATAATTATAAGTTAATAGTAATAATTAAAACACCATCCAAATAATAATAAAACTTTTTTGTACTTTCATAAAAACATTTATGAGCCGTGCTGACCTAGGATTTGACAGCTATAGCATTGTTAAAGACAACTTAAAACATTATTCCTACCTATGGTCTTCTTTAATTATTGGAATTTATTGTAATTTCTTCTCTGGTCACCAGACTTCTCTTAGTCAGGTTTTTGTATAAGCTTTTCTGAAAGCATGTATTTATGATACAATACTAGTATTAAGAGGGAACAACCAAATTTGCTAAAGATATCATAATGAACATACTGAAGCCAAAATATCCAAACTATAAGTGTATTCAAGGGGATTTTCTATTTACTAAGTAGATGTTATATATACTATTAAGTTATATGCTGGTTTTATTTTTTTTTTTACTACTTGTTTTTAAGTTTATATTTGTTTTCTATTTTAGAGTCATTCATCTTCTGCCAGTCAAATGCCTACAGCTGCTGCCGTTGCTGCTGCAGCTGCCACAGCTAAAATTCAAGCAATGGATGCTGTAGCTACCAATGCTGTTCTAGGTAATAACATTATTTTAAAGATTCATTAAAGTTAGGAATAAATTACAATCTAAAACTTAACAAATAAATATTTATTTTTGCTTGTGGTTTCAAAACTAAAATCACCAACGGGCTATCATTGCTTGCAAATAAACTTTTTAGTAGTCTTAACTCTTAAGTAGATACATATTAATGGTCTTCAATCGGATTTAAACCGGGAACAATATTAGATGTTCAACGAGCACTGTGGTAAATTTAAAACAATTTTAAATACAGAGTCTCCAACCACGTGTTCACAACACAAATAAACTGGTACACATTTATTGAGTATGTTATAATAGTTCCCTGATGTATATTTCGGTAACAAAGTTACCATCATCGGAGGGTTCTAAATCTTAGATGAACCCTAATCTAATGCTAACGAAAATATTTTTTAAACTAAACTGTGACATATTCTCTCTTTTCTAAGGTAGATCATAGTTAAGCCACGTCATGAACCTTTTGAAAACGCTAAGTAGCAGCGACAAACTGTATTTGTCCATGTCCTTAGGAGTGACTAGAGGTTGCAAAATGACAGTTTACTATAATATCTTAAATATACTTAGAATTACAGTATAATAATGATAACAATAACATCTTAAAACTACTTGAAATGGAGAATAATAATGACATTATTGTTTTTACATGAAACGTAAGAAATAAATCACAAATTTACATGTTAAGCCACATTTATTGAAAGTTTTAGTTAAAGATAAAATACTCTAATAAAAAATACAATTACATAAACAGGGCTATATAATATTACAAGCAATCCTCATTAATGAATGTTAAACAGCATAAACTCTTGAAATTAAATTACTTGTACATATTTCTTAACCTTCCAAGCGCTAAAGTCGCAATTGCGATTATTATAAATCAGTCTGTAGTGCTAAAGTCGTTTCTACAGAGGTTTTTTAAAACTGGTCTCAAGTCGTCATTTTTCATTCAGTCTGAGAGTTTCTCATATGGTTTTGTCAGAAGTCGATTACTACAGTATAGTATAAGGTTTAAAATCGATTCTTTAAACAAATTTAATCTTGGCAGCATTGTAAAGTCAACTGTTTTAGTGTACACATCTGTATCTGTGCTAGACGCTAGACGTGTTGTTTATTAATTTGTAATGAACCACAATAATTTGTTTAGAAGAGTAGAGTTTTACAGTTTTACATTTTTTTGGTCAGCATGAAATTGTGCAACTTTTGTATATCTTGGAATTTATACAGTGACATTTTGTAATTATTTTTATTGGGTGGATATATAAACAAATTATTTTGAATTTTTAATATGTGCAAAACAAACTGCTGTGAAAATCTAGGATTAAATGTAATACAGTTATATTAAGATTACATACAAAATACATGCTTTTCTGATTATAATGATATGTAATAAGTATTTTTACTTTTAGTAAGAATTTGAATTTTATACACATTTAAAAAAATATACATACACGCCGCCCTAAAAATGCCTAGCACTGAAGAGTATTATTATAGTCAGCTCTTGGAGGGTTAATGGTTTCAGCTTTACTTTAGCCTTAGTGTTATTGAAATCTTAGCATTTTACCTCAATTAAATACTATTTATAAAACAGAGATAAAGGTATTGTGATTAAAGCTTTAGATTTGTTTTTTTTTCACATGACATACAATCATGATTTTTAATATTACTGCAATGCATCTCACAAAATTTATTTTGTCCTAATGAAAACTAAAAGTCAGTTGTCATGACAGAAATGTATTGCGGATTTTGTACCTATTGTCAAGTAAATATCATTAATAAAAACTAACTTGCGTAACGTTTTACTTAGATTGAACAAAATCTAAACAAATTCCACGATAATGTGAAAATATATGTAATGCATTGTTATGATGTCAAGACTGGTAATATAATGTGAAAATACTGTGGCTTGAACACTTTGTTTGAAATAAGAGGTCAAGTCTTGCGGTTCTAGAGAAAATTATTTTTAAATGCTTGTGATATTACTTTAGTATTCTAAATAACTGGTCATTTCCATTGTCACTCCCACTCCTTCTATTTTTGTTTGTATGTTAGTTTTAAGATACTTGCTGTATTTCAATTTAGTAGCCTGATGATGCCTAACGGTGAAAAATATGTTGCTCAGTAATAAATTATAATTGTGAAATTTTACCAATTGGTTATTTCTATCCCTATTATGGAGTTTCATCACCAAGTACCAACTGTTTTTACTTTCAATTCTAAATAACTGTTTGACTTACTTTGCAGGGCTATCAAAATTGAGTTCAACTTTAACACAGCCAGCTATTATTCCTACAATACCTTCTTTACAAACATTGGCTCCTGTCATGCAGACTTTGGGTCCTCTTGGAATTCAGCCTACTCAACTTGGTCTTGTGCCACCTCCTGGTATCGCTATACCTACATCATTCCGAACACCGACACCTGTATTACAAAGTAATCCAGGACTAGGCATGCTACCAGCACCATCTATAGTTACTGCACCTATGTTGTCACAGTCATCGGGGACTACAAATGCACAGGAAGCATTAAGAAGAGCACAGGAACAAGCTCAGGTAATCTACATCATTAGTGCAATGTAATATTAATTACAGTAAACTCCCGATTATCCGTGGAATTGACTGGTACTAAACCGAAGGTACTAAAAAACATCACAAAAGTGCTTTAAATCAGTTTATTGTACATTAAAAGAACGTACCTGAAAAAATCTAAAACTACGTTATGTACATTATTATATTTACAGGACTTTTTGTTTAGTTTTTACAAAAACAATAGTCAACCGCTTTTGTATTTTCATGTTGAAGCACTTCTTCTTTATCTGAGACTGAAGTTTATTTAACATCATTTTGTCACAAAGCGATACATCGTCTTGTTCCTCGAGATATTGAATAAGTCTGTCAATGTGCCCTAGTGCTGCGTTGTAGTGATCCCTAGGTTGTAAAAGAGCTGTGACGTTAGGAGGCAAAAACTTAACAACAAAGTTTCCATCTTCCGATTTTAACACACTTTCCCCGGGATTGGATGGGGCGTTATCAAGAAGAAGCACAGGTTTTTGGGTTAGGTTTTGAAATTTAAGGTGCTCCTAAACTTTGGGAACAAACTTTTTTTCGAACGAGGCTTTAAATTTTTGTTGATCCATCCAGCCTTTTCTTTGGTTGTAGTAGTGGACTGGAAGGTTTTTGACCCTTGTTCCTTTGAAAGATCTTGGTTTCTTTGACTTTTCTGTCACTACCAGTTTTAATTTGTGTGATCCTGATGCATTATTGCATGACATAATTGTTATCTGTTCCTTACTTGACTTGTGTCCTGCAGCTTGCTTCTCGGTTCGGTTTCAAATGCCAAGGTTCGCAAACATGTCCAAAATAAGCCTCACTACTCGGCGTTGTACACCTGTTCATAAGTTAAACCGTCTGATTCTAGAAATTGATCAAAATCAGATTGAAAATCTCTTGCTGCCTGTTTATTTTTGAGAAGCCCGATTTCTCTTATTTCATGGCATTGCTTAAACCTAGTCAGTCAACCTGATGCATCAAAATTTCCTTCTAATTGAAGCATTTTGAAAAACTTTTTTTCCTTTGCAGTAATGGTAGTCCCTGATATAGGAGTGCTCTGATTTCTTACTTGGCTTAACCACTCTAAATGAGCCGAATCTAGTTTGTTAATTTAACGCACCATTAATAATTGTTTTGATCAGTTCTAATTTATATTGAATTGACAAAACCACCACTTTCTTCCTTTTATTTGCCATTTAAAAAAATTTAGCAGCTTAACAGTACACAAAACGCACAAGACTTAAAAACTTATAATACTCATAACTTGACTCTTCACGAATGATTCAAATAGTTTGAGGATTGAGTTAAACTGATGTGTTAGGTAAGGTGCGTAGGGGTCAGGAATGGGGGTTTTGACAGCGAATAGGCAGTGCTAATAACTCAATAACAGGTAAACAAACATTAACAAAACACGCCGCGTCGCTGCTAAAATTCCTCAAGCATACAGTACGTGGGCCGACATACTGTACTGTACATTATTGTAGATTATTTATGATCACTTTTAATATTTTACAGTATTTAGAAAACTTATTTCCGAAGTAATTTTTATTTTAAAAACTTTTTTGTGTATTATTTTTTATTTTTTGAATATAAAATGTTTTACCGCGGACGCAGCGGATAAACCGCTTGTGGATAATCGAGTGTTTACTGTACTATTAACTCTTGGCATGATGTGAAAAAATTTGGGCTGTTTAGGACATATGAAATATTAAGTTAAAAAATGTTTCTTATAATAAATCTTTAAAGCTTTTTGTATTTAACTCTTTGGGGTTTGTTGTAACAAATAAAAATCAACCTCATTAAAAAAATAGCTTTGGGATTTTTGCCATACATATGTTTTATCACATAGATTTCTTGGTATGTATGCAGCAGATCCTTTAAATTTGTTGGCTGAACTGAGCTCACACTCTTATCAATCAATCCAAAGTTGGCAAACATGATTTGACAAAGCCAGTTACCTGACAAAACCAAAAAATCACTCTTATGCTCATTGATGATCATCAAGAACTACACTTGATGCTGAATGTCAAAATGCACTAAAGTGGGAAATCCTGTCATACAGTTACTACTCTAATAAGAAATCTTGTCGTACATATGCAAAGGGTTAACATATGTTTAATATTCATACAAGATTATTCTACTTTATTACTATTATAACACAAGTAAAACATAGATTCTCTGCCAAATTATTCATGCACAAAAATGTTATGGAGCTTGTAAAATGTCGTCGTGTTTACTTCCTTAGATCTGTAAGATATGAATGAATGAGACATTTTTATTTTAGCAAAAACAGCAAGAGGAATTACAAAAGAAGTTACTCGAAGAAACAGAACCCCAAACATTACAGCAGCAAGAGAATATGTCTATCAAGGGTCAAAGTGCTCGACATTTAGTTATGCAGAAACTCATGAGGAAAATAGAAGTAGGTCTAGCAAATAATTATTAGTTTTGAACATTAGCCTAACCTCCACTATAAAATCAATCTTTATGTGCATTTTGCAGATGGAAAGGGGTCACAATTTATGAACATTTCTTGATCAATCTGGGAATTATCTACAAGTAATCAGAAACAGATAATTTGTAAAGACATTTTCAAAATATAATAAAATACAAATTATCAATGTTTAAAGTAGAGATGGGTTGATACCAAATTTTTTGATTCTAGATACTGATACTTGCGATTGCAAATACGGAACATCGGAAATTACATTCAAAATTCGGAGTCTTTGTCCTAAATATGGAAAACTGGCAAGTCTGACAATGATATAAACTGAATATCTCTCGGTATCAAGTTCCAGCTATCGATTCTTGATACCGATACCGAAGTTAAAGTATCGGTGGTATGGAAAATCGACCCATCCCTATTTTAAACTTTTAATAAATAAGTTTCAATAAATATAAATGTTCAAAACAACAATATTTTGACTTGGTAGTTATGAGTCAAAACATAAGTATAGAATAAAGCATGCCAGGATAAATCATATTTAGCTGGACCCCAATTATTGATTAAGTGTGCAGTAGTTTGATATTTTAGACTGAGGAGATTTTAGCCATGGATGTTTTCATTTTTCTTATAAATAGGTTGACACACATTTTATGTTGTTCAATTTAAAAAAAATATTTTCAGATGTTATGAGATTACTTTAAGGTTCGACAATCTAAATTCAAACAGACATTGAATGTTCATAATATACAGACAAACTGAAGTTTAGGAAGCATGTTATAATATAATTTAATTCAGATGCATGGATGAATACATTACAAAATATCAGTATCAATTATAAACATACTAAAAGGGTTTCATTTCCTACTTTTTAGTTTTTTCCGCCTACTAGCCTGTTTTGTAAATACAAACACTAAATTACTGACAGTGAAGCTATTAGAAGAAACTTTTAATATATTGTTACAACGCCTCTAAGGTATTGGTAGTAAGTAGAGAAATGAATATAATTTTAAATTTAAAACAGTGATCATTTTAATATATGCAATTTATGAGTTCGTGTCTTGATGGTTTGTATTTAATTTAGTTGGCCGTTTTGTCTAGCAATTGTGTTTTGTCTAGCATTTTCTATAATTGAAAATTATCTAAAACATATTGATGGTTTTCAATTTGGTTCATATTAAAGTAATAATATATTAATAATTGTCGTTCTTAGCTAATCTTTTTAATGTTTCAGAGTCGTGTCGTAATCTTAAGAAACATGGTCGCACCGGAGGATGTTGATGAGTCGTTACAAGAAGAGATACAGGATGAATGTAGCAAGTATGTTTTAATATTAATATCTTTTTAATATTTATATAAACAGTAAAGCTTAATGGGAATATTATATGTTTTTTATGATAATCTGAAAAACTAATTTGATTAGGCCTACATTTCTTTATGTTCAACAAATATACTTTTAGTGTAAATACTAAGAAAGAATTATCTTTAGTAAAATTTAAGTTACATCATTATTTCAAATAATTTTGTTTTTATACTGTGACGTTCAGTTTTGAAGTGATTTTCTTCCTCCCTCTCTTCTAAATGTGCCGGTTGTGGTGATTTTCATGTTGTCTAACTTATAAGGCAGGAGCACTACAACTAAGTTATTGCCACATTGTCTCACATTATAGTAATGTCACCCAAAAAGCTACTGTCTCTCTGTAAAGCTGGATTGTTATGTGCTTACCCTTAGGCCCGAATCTGCACTACTGGAGGTTTCAGGTGTAGCATACTTGGACATCTTCAAGCTTTTCTCCTATTCCAAATATTAAATTTGTATCATCAGAAGTATCATAACTTTTGTGATTCAAGTGATCCATTTTCTTTTTTGTATTCTATTGATGTTTGAAAATTTGTATTTTGCAGATTTGGTGGTGTCGATAGAGTGATAATCTACAATGAAAAACAGTCGGATGAAATGAATGATGACGACGCAGAAGTTATCGTTAAAATTTTTGTTGAATTTACAGCAATGAGAGGTAATTTTAATAGTCTGTGCTCAATGATATATTTTACTTCAACATAATTTAGTTTATTAAAACAATCCATTTCATTTAATTTAATAACTTAACTATTAGTATGAAAAAAATATAGTTTAATATCTAATAAACAAAAATTCGACTATTTACTGAAATAAAAAGATTTGCATTGTTGTTGGGATTACAGTTTCAAAAGTTAACATTTTGTATTACTAAATATTGTTGGAGGTACTGTATATAAGAGGAACAAAGAGGTTACATCTAACCAAAGGGCTTAAATTCCTGGGTTTTGTGGTTTATCAAAGTCTTACATGGCACCCACACATAGACCTTGTATGTAAACAATTAAAAACAAGCCATCTCATGCTGTAAAGATTAGCTAAAATCAACTCTTTAAGTTATTGATTTTAATCAAACCGTTTCATATAAATTTTGTATTTTTTACATTACAAGTTTGGTAATTACAAATTTCACTGTTACATCAACAAAATTATTGATATATTTACCAAAAACTGATTTTAGAAAGGTTAGAGAAGTGATATAACAGAAAAGTATACAGTATAGTTTACAGAAAAGTTCTATAAAAAAGTTGTAGGAAATTTATTTTGCAACAAAATACAGGTCTGCTATTATTTTCATACGATGCACTATTTACAAGATATTTGATAAAACCACCGATTATAAGTCATGCACAGATTTTTCTAAAAATGGCAAAGTACACTTTGTCAAACCCAAAATATTTCCAACAGGAAAATTTATTATGTCTAATTTTGTTTTGGGGATTCACTTATACTAACCTAGCTTCTGGTATAAAGTTTTGAAACACTCTATTTTTCTTCATCCACTTGAGTGTGTATTGTAAATAGTGCAAGGCCACAATAGTTTAACTTGAGATAAGTGGCTGAAGTATTTAATTGGTGGATATTTTCGTTTTGAATAATAAATTGGTTGTATTTAGGGATGGGTTGAAAATGTTTGATTCTCAATACCGATACTTTCAAAATCTATTCCTGATTCTTAATAACGACAACTAATTATTTGTAATAAATACAATCTCAGAATTATCTGTAACACTTCAATTTGATGTTAAGCCCTTCTATCAGTGGTACATATAACATATCATTACCATTTTATTTAATGCTGGATAGGTATGACCTACAAAATTCCAGAGATTTGGTTAAATCATCTTGAAATTTAATATAGAACCAGGGGAACCTCATAGCTTTTCCATCGTAACCAGTACAATCTTATAGATTGTCTATTACGAACATTTGTATTTATACCTAAGCAAAGATGTATTTGTTTTTTTAGAATAAAGATGTATTCTACAAAAACTTCAAAGATTCAGTATGGCTTTGAATTGTGATCCCAAAACAGCATAAACTTACCAACCTTTCCCAAACGTTGACTTATGTCTGTAACACACATTATATTTAAATTATAAAAAATAAGGGCAAAAGTTCTGAAATAATACACTAAAGAATTCGCTAGAATGTTGTGACTATCCAGATTAACAGAAAATAATATCAAAATTCAAACCATAGCCAAAGATAAATATCTAAAACTTTTTATATATGAGGGTTATTTGATGGATATTTGAAAAACATGTATCTTATTAAGAAAACTACAAAAAATAGCGCCTACGGCAATTGATAAATGTTTTCATAATAAATTATTGTAGGCACTTTTATAATTAATTGTTCTATTACTGGCTTTCAAATAATTCTTATAGCCTATGACTTATTCAAAAATTGAAATAAAGGA
Organism: Philaenus spumarius; assembly: GCA_018207615.1. Lineage (NCBI taxonomy): Eukaryota > Metazoa > Arthropoda > Insecta > Hemiptera > Aphrophoridae > Philaenus > Philaenus spumarius. Next base: position 105,660 of record JAGFPH010000566.1, read on the forward strand.
ATTAAATAATAAATACATTTCACTTTATCACAAACAGAAGGATTATAAAGAAACATTATTAAAACACTATACAAAATATTGCATGTAGCATATTGGATATTATCACTATCGATTTTTAAATGTTTCTAAATTTCTGAAGCCATTGCTAACCTAACATTTAAGTGAATTAAGAAAGAATATATAATTCACTCAATGAAACTATCAAATTCAAAACCCAAAACAAAAGCATAACCAAATCAGTGTTGCTCATTATATAAACTCACTTTTCAACGCACTGCAATGTATCATTCATAACCTCAATACATAATGTAGACTTTGCCAGCTTAAAATTTGGCCAAATACTGAGATTTTTAGCAGTGTAATTTATTTTGAATCCTAACAATATTTTTCCAATAAAGTGAGAAACATGTAATATATTAGTAATTTTGTCATTGAAACTATACTTGTAGACTGAAGACGACAGGCCTAGATTATTTTACAGGGTGTATACTACAAATCTGATAAGTCTCCCAAGTGTAATTAACTATACAAATTCTATGAATTACCAGTTTTAAAACATTATTTAATAAACGGTACCAGGAAATGGCTCATACTTTCTCACAAACATATTTAAATTATTAAACAGATTCACTGCGACTTCATAATTGTAGGTGGGGTAGGAGAGGTGATTTATTAAAGTAGGAGATTAACTAATATATTATTATTATCTAGAGAGAAAACTATTCGATCGATTTTGAACAGATTTGCACCAAACACGTCAATTAGGCCTGTATGGATGCACGAAAAAGGTTTTAAAATTTTTGAAAAACAACCTCCTCTATGGCCAAAAACCCTCAAAAATCAGTTATTATTATTATTAGCTAAACGAGAATTTTTAGAAAGATGCGTTTTTTTGCATATGGTAGGGTACATTAAAGGCTACAAATAAACTAAATTTTATCAAAATCGTTAGAGCCGGTTTTTTTTAATAAAAAAATAACTGATTTTTGGGGATTTTTTTTGCCAAAAATTGGGTTGTTTTTCAAAAATGTTCAAAACCGTTTTTTGTGCATCTGTACAGGCCTACTTGGCATGTCTGGTGCAAATTTGTTTGAAATCAATTGAATAGTTTTCGCTTTAGCTTTGTATACATATAGACCAACATTTTGTAAAGACCACTTTTTTGGAATCAGGAGGACCCAAAACGGATATTTCCACAAAAATCTCAACATCGATTTTTTTTGCGATCACTATACTTTTTCTGTACTATAGTATAGTGAGAAAGTAAAATACAAGAAAGAATGTCCACATAAGAAATGTTTGCCCAAATACAAATAACTTAATAAAAACAGTGTTGAAATATTATTTAAAATACAATAGCGAATCATCATGGAAGAAATCAATACCCGAACACAATTAGCACTAATGTTATGAAATATCGGCGTTAAAACGTAATTTAATATACTACAATGAATTTTCACGAAAGATAACGAAGCCCGAATACATTTAGGTAAAATGTATGAAATACCAGCCATAAAACATAATTTAAGTACCACAGTGAATGACTGCAAAAGAAATCGTTGTCCAAATACAATTTGTGCAAACTTGATGAAGTACCAATGTTAAAATATTATTTAAAATACAATGGCGAATGTCCGCAAAAGAATACTACCTATGAATATTATTTGCGCTAATTTTATAAAACACAATTTAATATACAACAACTTATGTCCACGAAAAAACCTACTGCGAGTACAATAATTTGTTCTTGTTTCTATGAATTACCGGCGTTAAAACTTAATTTAAAATACAAAGTTTAAGGTCCGTGAAAACGTAATTTAGATGACAGTTGTAAAATTCGGAAAAAGTGGAAATTAAATGTCGTCATTTGCGGTAGTGAATAACAAGTCATACAAAGGCACTTCGTCGAAACTCCTACAAAAAACATAAATTTCGGGAAATGTAAATCTTGAAACTGTCCAAAAATGTTTACCCATCCTAAAACAAATAGAATTATTATACTTTCAATTACTTTGGTTATCCATCTATAAAATTCATTACTTTTCCTTACGGTAGTCACCCTGATTCTATAAATGGACACAATACCAATAATGAATCAATAAGTAACCACCTTGAGCCTACTTTACCTTCTTGTGTACAAACAACTAAGCCTACACACGAATAAAAATAGAACAAGAAATGTTTACTTAACAAATGAAACAATTGCCTAAACATTTTACTGGGGAAAAGTCTGCATGCACAAACTATGAATATTTACATTTTTTCCTACTGATATTTCTTGTTAAATGCTGAATTGGGTTAAAATACAGAGAATATGGTTGGAAATATTGAATACCAGAGATTATATTCAAAATTTGGACGCTTCGTCCTAAATGCGGTGAACTGGCCAGTCTGACAATGATATAAAACTGAGTATCTCTCGGTATCGGTATTGAGTTTCGGCTATCGATTCTTGATACAGCACCAAAACTAAAGTATCGGTGGTATCGAAAATCGCCCCATCCTGAGTTGTATTACTTATTAGACTTGAAAAAGAATGAGTTTAATGCAAATACGGTCTCATGTGTGCTTAAAATTCAACTCCAGTATTCTTTTACTACTGGCAGTACAGTGTCTTGAATCCATTTTGTTGTTTACTTTAATATTTTGTTAATTAATTTAAATATTTTGTTACATAGTTTGTCCAAATCGGTCTTATCATTTTGGTTGCAGAGTAGGGTAAAACTTGAGATTTTAAACATTAATACAAATTTATTTGTTTTACTAACTCATTACAGTCCATACCTTTTTAAAGCCTCTCACTTAAAACTTAAATTAATATAATAAAAATAATAATTGCAAAATTAGAGTTCAACAAGGTTCACATTTAATATCATTTTTCTTTTAGCTTTATTACATATAAAGAGCTACCATATCTATTAATTCCAATTGATTTTTATTTGAACTACGCAAGGAGTCTGGCACTTGAGCGGCATGAACAAACTTTTTTTTAAGACGCATTCAATGATTTTAACCCTAGAAGTGGCATGATTAAAGCTAAAATTGGCCAGCCCGTGTTTATCGTTTTGCAAGCATATTTTTAAAAATTCGCCAAAAATAGTAAATGAACCCCAATCAAAAAGTGTTCAATAGCTTTTTTGTAGAAGAAACTTCAAAGAATTCAAATATGCCACTAAAAAATAGTTTATTTTGAAATTGTAAAAGTTATTAGCTCAAGAAACAAAAAATGTTCAGTAACGAAAGGAAAAAGTTCAACTTTAGGCCTACATAACAAGTAGTAAACATTTTTTTGTATTTTTTTCGTAAGCATAAAAAAGTTTAGTAATTTTGTTCTAAATAAAACTGTATAAAAACATTTATCAATTTCAAATTTTTTATTTAGAAAAAAACTGTTTTTATGTTCCAAGTACACGACTGGTAACAAACCTAGGCCTAGATTGTAAAGTCATTTACTAATATATGCTTTGCCCAAAAATGAAATATTATAACAAAGTGTAGAGGATAAATCAAAGAAAAGAACGGTATACTTGTCTTTTCTTAGTTCACAATAGTGTTTAAGTTATATTTATTTGAATAACAAAATGACATCAATCTAATGAAAAGTCGCTAGTCTACACTCTGCGTATAGGACGGGGCATTTGAATACCGTGGGAACCCACGCGCTAGACTTTCTCACTAGAACGTAATAATTAAGTACATTTCAACTGTCGTCTAGACAGACAAAAAACCGGTTATTTCTGGATTATTTCCCACCGTTACAAAATTCAGACTTTACTGTACAAAATGGTGTAAAGAAATCTGTCTAAACATTTGATATGGTAGGCGTAAAATCACTTGACAAATGGGCTGTTTCATTGGTTGAAAAACTGTCCAATCGCAAGGGTTTACAGTAATTCTTGGAAAAAATACTATTTTTATAGTGACAACTGATTAGAAGGCACCAACAGAAAGATAAAATCTTGACGAATCCAATGGTATCGTTATAATAGCCAAAGAAATATTTGTGTAGATGGTCTTGAACGTTGAAGAAGTGGGAAATAAGAGTACAATTGTATGCAGATTCGCACACGGAAATAGCTCTAGACCGATGTGCATATTTTAAAACGATGATTACGTATGTAAATTACGTTTTACGAAAAAGTTGTAAATACAAAAATTAAAGTTTAATTGATTTCCTTTCCAATAGTGCCAGTTTTATTACGATTGGATGATTCTAAGTGGGTTAAATTATCGATTATGCAAATATATGAAAATTTTCGCAAATGTTCGAAGTTGTTGCGTTCTGCGCCTGAGAGAGGGTTATGTATGACCCTCTGCCAGTTCCAGGGTTAAGTTATAAATTTATGGATAAAGTTAAAAGGTTAATTTATGGTTTGAGCTTTGATATTATTTTAAAAAATTGTTCAATATTACAGCTAACTTTGTCCAGATTATACCAAGTTCTGGTTTGTATCACTGGGCTCAACACCTTTTTTATACTAATCATGAACACCGTTTAACTCGATAGTCAACTTGTACATTTCATATTGTCCTCCACTCTAACTGTGTAAAAACTGATGCCGTCTTCTTCAAATCAAACATCCCGGTTTCTGCTTTACCTCTTCTCCCTCTCTCTCTCTCGTTGTATTCGTCCAGTTGGTTGATTCACTCGGCTCAGCACATGATGTACGGTGTTTGGCTGATGTGTAGTATACTGAGTTCCTGGTGTCGAGATTATGTTTGAAAAATAACATCACGTATTTACGATCACAGTTTTTTTATTAAGTAATGTTTTGGTATTTTAATTCATTCTAAAACTCACTTGTTTATCTTACGTGTAAACATTATATACTTTAAAAAGAATTTAATTTCATACTGACATAATAAATTGGGTTAGGGTTTGAGATTACACAGTAATGGCCTCTTTAAAGATAGGTTGTTTCGTTATTATCAATATGAGTGTTTGAGTAATCTACTGGATGAAACCCTTGTAAAAAAATAACAGATGTATCATCTTTAACTGATAACTTTGATTGGCCGTTATGTTGGATACAGTAAACATACAGACCTCCGGTTTTGCTTTCTTCTTCTTTTATCAAGACCTTTAAAATGATGTGTCATTTAAATTTTTCGACTTGCCCCAAAATATCCCATTTTTGGGGGAGGGTTTGAAATTTACGATACACCAAAATACTCCATTTTTGTTCATGTTAACAGTCCCCGAATCAAATCTGTCTATTTCCATTAATAAAAAAATAATGGGGGGGGGGGACTTTTAAGACACCTAGTATAGCCTAAATGAATACCACGATATAAATTTGGTGAATATTAAATTTTTCCTTATTTATTTATTTGGTATGTTAAATCTTGTTTTACCTGTTTTTTTATATGTAGCTTCAAATTATAAAAAAGGCTTTTAAAAGTTTGATATTTTATATAGGAAGGCATTTTTTTTATATATACAGAAAATTATACTTAGGATGGAATGATGTATCTTCCCATGTATAAATTTGTATTTATTTATTTTGTAAAGTCTCCCAAAAAAACGTTATAGTTTTATTTATTATTATTTTGTAGGAGCTGCGGGTTAAAAAACTTTAAATAATTATAAATACTTTTTTTATTGTGTAATACACTTTATTCCTAACATTTTGAGACCTGACTCATAACAATAGCACACATATTAACAAAGTTATGCATTTTTTACCAAAACTCTTCAAATAGTCTCTTAAGTCTTTGGTATTTTTTTACATTTTTATGGTAGTGATGTCGTACAGATTTTGTAATTCCAATTTTTGGTCCGGGGTTAAAAGGGTTAAAAACTCATTTAGTGTCAGATTTTTTCAATAATTTTAATTTATTCTCCATGTCAATGAAAATAGTAGGAAATTAATTTCATTAGAAATGTTAGAAATTAAGAGATTATTTTGTAAAGACTCCAACCTTGATAGATAGAATTCTTTTCAAACTCACCCTTGGTCTTTCCTATGACCATCATAAGTCTCCCACACCCATCCACACCCTTTGCTTTTCCTTTTGTTTGTTAGCCACGTAACTGTTCTCTGTTGTAATATTTATATGCCTGTTTATTTTATTTCCTCTATCTGTGTTAAGCTGCCTTGTCAATGCCGTCTCTGTCGAAACCATGATCGGCAAGATTCAATAAGTTTTGTACTAAAAATTGTGTTTGTTTTTTATTAGAATGGAGTTCTACCAATAGTAAAACAATAGTGTAAATCATAATAAAATGTTGATTATTTACTTATTACAGAAGCTGAAGCTGCAAGAGATGCTTTAAACGGAAGGTTCTTTGGCGGCCGTTTGGTTAAAGCAGAACTTTATGATCAAGCACTTTTTGATCACAGCGATTTCTCTGGTTAACTACACACCAACCACTATACACTGGGTATTACAAAATCTTCACCGTGTGAATACTTGTTAGTATTCAAAAGTGTTTGTTTTATTTTTGCAATGTATAATTTAAATGAAATGTGAGCCTGTATCATGTTTTTGTTGTATAATGAATTTATCCTGTGGATGAAATGAACTAGTTAGTGATAAGTCAATTTATAACACAATATTATATTTGCAGTAAGTTGTATGAAATATTTTAATAAAATGAGTTATAAAGCTTTACTGGTTATTTTACTGTGGTTGGTGTAGTAATTCTCTTTGTAATTCTCTACCATAGATAATTAAATTCAAGACTTACAAGTTTTGTATTTACATACTGAAGTATTTTACAAACAGGAACTGTGGTGCACCAGTGGTTTTGGCTAATGAAACATTTTATATAAAAAAAAATATTGTCAAACACAATTGATCCTTGATGGAAAAGACTAATTGGGGGGGGGGGGGGGGGCAATGATGTCGGTTGTAATGAAAGTCTGTTATATCGAAATCAAGTGTGACATAAAGTATCACATTTAACGCTAGAACCAGCAGCTTTAACGAAAACGGATTTTTTGCCGTGTGCAAGCATTTATTCAAAAATTTGCCAAAAATAGTAAATGAACCCCAATCCAAAAGTGTTCCATAGCTTTTTTTGTAGAAAAAGGTTTACAAAATTTATATGCCAGTAAAAAAATTATAGATGTAAAATTTACAAAGTTATTAGCTCAAGAAACAAAAAATGTTCAGTTACGAAAAATAAAAGTTCAACTTTAAGTCTTTATAAAAAGTAGTAAAAATTTTTTGTAATATTTTCCATAAATGTAAAAAAGTTTTGTAATTTTTAGTTCTAAATAAAACTGTATAAAAACATTTAACATTTTTAAATTTCTTATTTTGAAAAACACGAGTTTTTATGTTCCTACTTCAAGACTGCTATCAAAAGTATGCCAAGTTTGAAACGTAATTTACTAATATATGCTTTGCCTAAAAATGAAATATTATTATAACAAAGTGTAGAGAATAAATCAAAGAATTGAACTGTATACTTGTAAATTATCTTTTCATAAAAGTGTTTGACTTAGAATTATTTGAATAACAAAAGTTAGAAAAAATATAGAAAACTCTCGTCTGTACAATAAATACAAGATGCGCGCGCAAACTTCTATGCCTAGCCATGTTGTAAAAGTCCGTTAGGCTTAAGATTCAAACGTTAGATGAGACCGTATTAGCAGTCACTTTCCCACGGACCTACACAATAAACTGTTCAAAAATAGCACACTTGGTTTACAGGGAAAGTTAGCTTGAAGCATTATGTTTACAAAGATACCAAAATATCTCTAAAAAACTATTGTGGTCACACAGATATCACGTGAAATAAATAACCCTGTTTATTGGTTGGAAAACTGACCAATTGCAAGGGTCTACAAAACGCACCACAACTATAGAACTATTTGTCCGATTTTTGATTGGATGGAAGTTTTGGATAGGGGAAATTGTGATGAATCCATCCATACATAGGTTTAGCAGAACTAAGAAAACCTATTGGGCGGGCGTTAGAGATTGACGAAAGTTGAGTTATATCGTTAAGTTTTGTATACATTTTCGGGCGCCGATTGATTTGTAGAAAACTAATATACTGCAACGATGATTACGTATGTAATTATACGTTTTAGAAAGAAATTGTAAATACAAAAATTAAAGTTTGAAACATTACTTTTCCAATGGTGTTTGTCTTTTTGACATTGGAAGATTTTTAGTATTCAATACAATATTCAATACAATCACTCGTTACAAAGGTGTTGGAGTGATAATACATTATGTACAGTCTGCCAGTTCTAGGGTTAATAAGTGTCTGAAGACATTTATCTTATAGAGTAGTCAATAGAAAGTAATATCAAGCAAACAAAAACAATTTTAGAAAAGAATAAATGAATTTATACAAATTTTATGAAAATTGGGAAAAAAATTAAACACATAAACACACTCAGACTGTTAAAATTGGACTCTGAAGTGAGACAAGAGACAGAAAAGCATTTGTGTACTAGTAATGGGGTGATCTAATAAGAAATTATTTACTTTCAATGCTATTATTTTAAAATCTCTTTATTTTAAAGTGGCTATACAAAACTTATCAAGTGGATAATCATGTTAGCGACTTACTGTGTGTACTTTGAAGTTAAGGGTCTGCAGTACATAAAATAAGTTTCGAAGTTGACTCTACCGCTCCTTTCCTATGAGGCAGATTTGTGAACTACCAGAAGCAGTCGAAGCAATATTCCGCAAGCCACTTCACAAAAATAGTTCAAACGCACAGCACATGCGTAACATTTTACCTTGTGTCTATCTCCGAATCTTCCCTTCCCGTTTGAAATAGCCAAGTATTTTTCTGAGTAGCAAAGGTTTCGTCAACGATATTTAATTAACAAGTGGGTCTATTTGTATTTAATTTTACCGCAGAGATGATTCTGAATACTAAATGAACATAGGCCTAATAAATAGTTTCTTGTTTTGTAACTTTATTTAGGGATAGTAAACAATTTAGGACATTTTGAACAATATAATTTCTAAACTAACTGAAATGTCTCAAGACGCAAAATGGCTTCTTTTAAAAAATCTGATTTTTTTCTTTAGATTATCGGAATGTATTGGCCTCACTCAATTATACACGGAATAAAGAAGGAGTGTACATAGTTCTATGTTTATGTATTTATTTATTATCATAACAGATTTCGCAAAGTTTTACAAGAAAGTAAATAATGTTTATATGATACAAATTCAACAATTTAAGGTTATTAAAAAAAAAAACATTGCCTGATACCCGCTGCTTCATCGGTGTCACTCAATCATCCACATAGTTATAATACCTATTTGTATCCCCTTTGAGTTAAATTTTCCAAATCTCTTTCATATTAGATGTCTTTACTCGCTCTAAATTTCATAACTTTGGTCCAACGATGTAGGATGGACGTTGACTTGACTTTAAAAATACATTCTGTGTGTTTTCCTCCTGCTACAACTTTTCTCAGCGAATGCTTATACTATACGAGGAATATATCCTCCAAATGTCACGATGATATGATCAATTAATCGTAGGTCAGACTTAGGGTAACCAAACGTCCCGGAAAGCCGGGATTGTCCCGGTTTTTTTTGTCATAACATACTGTGTCCCGAAGAGTGGTTCCGGGACGCTCAAAAGTCCCGGTATTAAGTTTTTAATAGATTTTATGAAATTGTATGTACTTTTTTTTGTATTTTGCTTGATTCAACGAAATACGACATGGTCAATTGAAACAGCTCCAAGAACAATCAACCCCATGTACAAACACTCAGTAATATTTAAAGCTTATGTTAATTATATTTAATTAAAAATTCTATGGTTTTAATATATTTAAAAAACTATAATAATGTTTAAAATAATATTAATTAAACAGATATAGCAATAAATCATAGTACAATTTGTGTATTTTCAATATGCTATAATCAACAAAATGTATTACAAAACATAAATTTCTGTAAAAATACAAGTATTTTATATTTTAAAAACCTGGTTACATGGGGGGGAGGGTTCCTTTGGTCCTGGCTGGTTGTGTCCCGGTTTTCTCCAGAAATGATTTGGTCACCTTAGGCTAGGTATAGAAATGTCAGTCTGACATTTAGTCATTGATTTTTTTTAACGAAATTATTAATTCTGCTTTGAATTACATTTGTCAAAATAAGCAAAACAAACAATACATAATCTACCATTGATAAATAAAATACAAACATAAAATTACTTTCTTATACTATTTAAGAAAGTGATAAAATATACATACATCTTAATCAATAAACATCTTAATCAATAAATAACTATAAACAAATATGCTGCCTCAAGAACAGAAATTGCAACACAAACTTTAGAAAGGAAAAAAAGGACAAAAGGATTTAACATAAAAACATTGTTTGTCAAACTATCATTAATTATATCCGCAGAATTAATTAGGTACCCCTTAGGAAAAGCCTGATTTGGGGTTACCATCAAGAAATGAAGAACCAGTGGCAGAAGCAGAAAATAAGTACTTGATACTAACAGTGTTGAATATTTGATACTAAGTGTTGAAATAAAAACAGAAAAAAATAATTGTTCTGTAATTCTGTGCCCAAGTTTAATTTTGACATATTGTTTTTTGTAGATTTCATCATAGTAGTTGTTCAAAATTTTCCTGAGCAACAATCCATTTTGAAATCGCTTTAACGAATTTATTTGATGACTTTAAGTTTATCACTTCAGGCGGCAAATTATTCGAAAGTTTTGGTGCCATTTAGGCGAAAGATCTTTTAAATGCCTCCATGTACGGCCTCGGTTGTTCAAAACTATTGGGGTGTCTATCTTAGGGTTTTCTTATTTTCTCTATATATTTTCTTTCTATCACCGCCTCTCAGAAAAAAAAAACCTTAAAACTTTGAAAAAACGGATATTGGGCACAAGTATCTTAACATATATAATTTCCTTAGAGCTACTATCATTCCAGAGTTTAAATGTTTTATGTGGAACTTCCAAGAACAATTATCATCAAAGAAAACTCCTAGATATTTAATTCTACATACCAGTTAAATTTTTATACAAAAAGTACAGTCTTGCGATGATTGAATAATACACTGAGGGCATTTATACATTAAATTATTTATTTGATTATTGATAGCTTTTTGTTTAATTTGAAAGAGAATGTATTTGGTTTTTTCGCTTAATACCATTTGGTTTTGAGCAAACCAGCAATTTAACTTGTTTAAGTCTTCTTGCATTTGTCTAATTAGGTCTTCTTTATTTTTTGCACTGTAACACAATGCTGTATCATCTGCATAAGCAGTTAAACTACCATTAAAAGCACCCTCACATAAATCATTAACATATATTAGACATAGAATTGAACCGAGAACAGAGCTCTGCGGAACTCCGCACACAACAGGTTTTAGTTCACTTAGACAACCAGAAACCCTGACACATTGAGATCTTTCACCCAAATAGCTAGAAAATGAACTATACGCACACCTCGCACTCCTGCGTTCCAGAGTTTACTCAGTAAAATTTTATGGTTAACGGAGTCAAAGGCGTTATGTCAATAAAGACAGAAATGAAATCAAGCGGACTTTCGATTTTTTCAATTATTTTGGATATTGCTGGTAATAATGAAATCGATCTATAATTCCCCAGTGTTGTCCGACTGCCTTTTTTAAAAACAGGAACAACTATAGCTACTTTCATGACATTTGGAAAAATTCCGCTTTCCAGGCTAAGATTAATAATATATGTTAGTATCGGAAAAATAAGTTTTTTAACTTCTTTCAGAACAAAATTACTAATATCATCTACACCCGGCGATTTTTATTCTTTAGCTTAAGTTATAAGTCTACTAACTTCTTGTACATCAGTGGAGAAAAAAGAACATTGATTTATCAACTCTAGTAGATGGGAAAACATGACACAATGTTAGCCTTGCATAAAGTTGTGTCTGGAGCTAACATAGTTTTTGATAATATCTGCAAAATAATTACTGAATGCGTTAGCAATTTCTTTTGGTTCAGTAACTATGTAATTCTTAGATCCGCCCTCTATATGGATATTTTCAATAAGGTTAGTTTTACTTTTTACACCGATAATTTCATCTACAAGTTTCCATTGGGCAGAGGGATAATTTTTGCCTTTATCAAACAAACGCAAATAATATATCTCTTTTTGATTACGAATATCTAATTCTAATATAGTTTTAAACCTCTTATAGTATCTGCTGAGTATTTCATTGTAGGGTTGGATTCGCTTTTTTTTGTATAAAATATTTCTACGTTTAATGCAATCGTATAAGTATTTGTTCATCCAAGGTTTTAAAAATTTGTTACATTTTTGAGCACATACAGTAATTTTTGATAATTCAATACATCTTTTTAATTTATGTAAGAAAACTTGGTATGCTAAATTCGCATTTGGCTGTAAATATACAGAAGACCAATCCGTATTCCTAATTTGGATTTTTAAGTTAATCTTATCAATTATTTGCTTTTGATCTGTTTTTGTAGCAGCACTTACATCTAAATCTATTGTACAGATTATTAGTTTATGATCTGTTATGCCAAGATCAATTGTTGTTGATCTACAAAAAAGATTGTCCCTACTTCTAAAACATATATGATCAATACTGGTCTTTGAATGTTTTGTAATTCGTGTTGCCTCTTGATAAAATTCTCTTAAGTAATCAACATTGTGTTTTGTTGATAATCGATTTGTTTTTCGACTTTGGGAAATCGATAGACTGGTAAACTTTTTTTATGTTAATCTACATACTTTAATGTACTTATAAAAAAAAATTCAGCCGTATTGCAAATTACTGGTACTTTTGGTGTAAATTGACCTTTACCGACTGGCCTATATGGGGAATATCACACCCTGATATTAACATTTCTAACATTCTACCATTTAATAACATTTCTGTTAAATTACTCATAGTTATAAGCACTCTAAACACGTGTCTACTCAATCAAAGCACAAAGCACTGCCTACCGAGTAGGAGTAGACACCTGTTGTGTGATTAGTGACTGTACGGTTCCCGCTCTATTTGCGCGGGAAAACGTTGCATGCAGCGAACCAGGCGGGACGACGCTGCGTAATGATCCCTCGGGAACGATTCGCGTTTGGTGTGAGCCCTCTCATATCCCGCCTTGTTTTACAGTCCCGCGCGGGAACTTCCTAGAACTAAATTCGCGTCGCTCCCGCTTCCCGCGTTCGGTATGCGCGAGCCTATAAGCAGAGCTTAACTTGGTATTTAACACATAAATAAATAAAAACACAAAACGACAATTGGTAAAACATTTAAAACACTTGTTAAATTTATTTAAGTCACAGTATGCGACTGTCATCAAGACTATCATATCACACTTTATGTCTATCTATTTTGTGTATTTATTTATTATTTTTGTATTTATTTTTGTGTTAAATATCATATTAATCTCTGTCTATAAGTGTAATTGTGAGAAGTGCTTTTTGTATATTCGTTCTGATGATGCCTGAAAATGAAAAGGTGAAACAGCTGTAAACGATATAAAGACTTCTAAAAGGATTGTTAAGGCAAGTATAAATAACTAGCTGAATACCCGTGCTTCGCTACAGGGAATTTGTTTTTTTCATCACTATGATTCATAATCAATTGTAATATTTTTCTCTCATTTTCTTCCATCTACTATTTCACGACAGTGAATTATAACATGCATTTTCAATTAGTTTGGTATATATTGTTCACGGTTGCCCGTCAATCGTCTTCGTTACGGTATGTGTGCCGAATAAATTAAGTCAATAACAAAATTTTAAAAATAGAGTGAAGAGCGTCTTATTTTTCAACCGCTAAATCTACAGACTGGTAAATCACAGTCTTAGCTAGATGTTTGCAGATCACCCAGATACGTCTTTAATATGCGAATGTATAGATCGGGATTGTTTTGATCAGCTTACGTCTAAAATATTTTCTTAAAATGAATAAGTGCCAAATTTCAGTTCTCTAGCTCTAAGGAAAGAATACCAATTAATAATTGTTGTTTTTAGGGGTTGTTATTACATTTTCAACCCTTAACAGCACGTAACAAAATGTAAAACTGGTTTATTTTTTACATGTATCTTGTAAGAAATAAATGTACAAAATTTCAGATCTATAGCTTTAAGAAAAATATAAAGAAAGTAAGCAAACAACATTTGTGGTTTTAGGTGATGTTTCAACCCTTAAAGGCCAAATATTTTAAAATCCTATCTTAGTGCGCTTCTAGCGCCTTTGAGCAATATGTGTACCAAATATGTCACGTCCTTGGCGGTTTTAAATTAACATTTATAGATATACGGGTTGTTCCTAAATGTCATCCCTTAGCAGAACGTGAAAAAATGTAAAACTGGTTTACTATTTATATGTATTGTGTAAAAATAAATGTACAAAATTTAAGTTTTCTATTTTTAAGGAAATTATAACAAACAATACTTATTGTTTTAGGGATTGTTTCAACCCTTAAAAGTCCTATATTTTAAAAGTCTTTCTTAATCCGCCTCTAGTGCCTATGACAAATACGTTTACCAAATTTTACATTCCTAGGATGTATTTTTTTTTAGATGTATAACAAACAATATTTATGGTTTTAGGGGTTGTTTCAACTCTTACAGATAATATATTTAAAAATTCTTTCTTATTGCGCCTCTAGCCATTGTTGACAATTATGTGTACCAAATTTCACGTTCCTAGGCGGTAGGGTTTTTAAGATATATAACAAACAATATTTATTGTTTTAGGGGTTGTTTCAACCCTTACAGGCCAAATATTTAAAAATCTTTTCTTGTTTCACCTCTAGCCCCTATGACAAATACGTGTACCAAATTTCACGTTCCTAGGTGGTGGGGTTTTTGAGATATATAACAAAAAATATTTATTGTTTTAGGGGTTGTTTCAACCCTTAAAAGTTATATATTTTAAAATTCTTTCTTAAGGCGCCTCTAGTGTCTATGACAAATACGTTTACCAAATTTTACGTTCCTAGGATGTATTTCTTTTTAGATATATTACAAACAATATTTATGGTTTTAGGGGTTGTTTCAACCCTTACAGGATAAATATTTAAAAATTCTTTTGTATTTCTCTTCTAGCCATTCTAGCCCCTGTGACAAATATGTGTACCAAATTTCACGTTCCTAGGCGGTAGGGTTTTTGAGATAAATACCAAACAATATTTATTGTTTTAGGAGTTGTTTCAACCCTTAGAGACCAAATATTAAAAAATCCTTCCTTAGTGCGCCTCTAGTGCCTTTGAGGAATATGTGTACCAAATTTCAAGTTCCTAGGTGGTATGGTTTTTGAGATACTGTGATCAGTGAGTGAGTGAGTGGGCTTTGGATTTTATATATAGAGAAAATCTATATAATAAAAATGAATTGCTGTTCCTTTGTAAGCGCATCACTTGAGAACGGCAGGACCAATTAGGTTATTTTTTGTTTTAAAATGTTCGTAATAGTCCGAACTAGGTTTTTATATAACGACAAATTTGAAAAGTTTCAAATTTTGAAAAAACTAAACCGCCTCTTTTGTATGAACTCAAGACCATAGTGCACAAAATCAGCTGTTCGTATAAAATGCTTAGTAACACAATATGTTTGTTTACATTCATTACTGTACCATAGCAACTTTACTAGCAAATTTGCAATCAAAATCAACAGCTTTTTAGGTTAGATTGACCAACTTAAAGTAAATAAAAACAACAATCAACTAAAAACGCTTACTATATTTTAATTCAATTCAAAC
The DNA here is from genome assembly GCA_018207615.1 of Philaenus spumarius. Classification (NCBI taxonomy): domain Eukaryota; kingdom Metazoa; phylum Arthropoda; class Insecta; order Hemiptera; family Aphrophoridae; genus Philaenus; species Philaenus spumarius. The sequence continues at coordinate 121,328 of JAGFPH010000566.1, forward strand.
ATTGGTTGTTACATATTATATATAAAACAGCTCATTTGCATCAAAAACTGAACATAATTTTAGGTTAGGCCTACAATGATTTTGTTGTTTTTGTTGTTGTTGTTTAACGTCCTGCTGTTTTGCACTTTAAGGCTATTGAAGACGGGACCTACAGTTTTACGTGGAATCCGAACACAGCCAATGATGTCTGTTAAGAAACCATTTAGAAAATTATTCGGGGTCAATGGGAATTGAACCCGGAACTTTTCCATTGATGGTTGCCATGACGATTGATAAAGCTTTCACGCCTTAACAACCACAGCCATCGTGGCTTAAGGCCTACAATGAACCAAAACACGTTTATTTGCAACCAATTTGTCTAATTTAGAATCAGGTTTTTTACAATTTATCACAACTATCAGTTTTTTAGATTACCGTAGGTAAAAGCAAACAAAAGGTTTACTGTATTATCTATAAAGGTTTACAAATTATACATCTAAATTTGTGCAGTATATTCTTAAATGGCATAAAAACCATTTTGCAATTCGATCACTAAGTCAATGTAATGCAATGGAATAACTACCCTTTAAATTAAATCAAGCAATAGCGAAGCATTGCTGGATCCACTAGTATTATATAGCCTATTAATAGCAATGGGATATGGCTACAATTACAATAATGAATTTTATATTGTATTTATACACATATTGTTTATAAATATATCAAATTTCATTTAAATCGAATGTATGTTTTTAGAGAAAATAGATTTTTACTGACGATATGTTCAGTATAATTTTAAATTACCAATATATTTATAATCTCAGTCAATTATTTATATTTTGTTAACAATCATTATCATAATCACTGTCACTAGGAATGTCTACAAACATGTATATGTGGTGGGTTTCCATGTGCATTTTCTATTAGTTTGTCCATATCAAACATTTTGGTGTTGACAAAACACAACAAGAAGCAATGCAACGCACCCGAATAACAGGACTGTCTAAACGCACACTATAGAAAATGCAAGTGTTTTGTATCTCCTTCCCGTTTCTCGG
>JAGFPH010000566.1:122464-133521 GCA_018207615.1 Philaenus spumarius
ATAGGAGATTATTCTTTATGTATTTTTACACGACGTTATAGGCCGTCTGTTTCCCCACAAAATCGATCAAAACGTAAAGTACCGTAAAAAACCCCAGTTCAAATCCACGTGGGGGCCGCATCTGATTGGAGACAAACTCTCGAAAAATGTTTTCCCGCTGCGAGATAATTCCAGGCCGCTAGTACTGCCGACTAAATGTGAAACGCAATGTATGGTGGTGCTGCATGTCGGATATTATGTGGAGAACGAATGCGATGCACTTGAGCGAGGCAGGACCTTTGCACCATCCAGAAAGCAAGGAATCAAAGGACGTCGTGGGATCTATTCTCTGGGCAAGAGCCTATTGTGGCTGACTTGCCTTGGGAGTGTAAACATTTCAACCTATTGTCATAAATAAACAGCCCAGTCATTAAAAGACCTTGACCCGAAAAAAATCGGGCCTGAACAAAATATGTGGATTTGTAATATTTAAGGAAACTGTTTTAAAAAAAACTTTACATCTGGAGAGGTCGAAAAAGTCAAAATATTTTTGAAAATTCGGTTTTTGGTCAATATTATTTTTATTTTTCATTATATGAAAAAAACAAAAAATTCTTCAGAAAATTTGCAATAGAAAACGTTTTTATGGTGTTTTAATAAAAATGCTTCCTTATGTTCGAAAAAAATTCGCGAAGTTTGTATGTCTCAGCGACCGTCGCGCCGTGGCACCAAATTTCGAAACTTACCGAGCGCGCGCACCCTTTCATATCACCTATTCGAGCTCCCAAGAGAATAAACCATCAATATATGAATATATGAATCTCTTCGATAACGCCTCAGCTACTAATAAGTACAGTACGATTTTTTTAACCGTGCCCTCGGCTCGGCTAGCGTGCTGTGGGCTAGCGGTGTAGCGGGGAGGGATTGTAAAGGCAGTTCCACAAACTTCGAATAAACAAAAATGATTGAATAATTATTGGAATAAAATTATTGAAATAAAAACTACTTGAATGACTCATAGACTACTTGTCTCTTGATAATATGATACGTATAATATACAATATAATATTTTATAACGTGTATAAAATGAGGACGAACTCGGTCAACCAAGGCCCGGCCAGGTGTAGTTTTAATTGAAACGCACACATTATACCGCTGTACCGAGCAAACCGTAAGTCAAACGAAAAAATGTTTCAAATAAAATAATTAATTTGGACCTTTATCTAAAATTTTCTCGCGAACACTTTGTCTCTGACCAACAAATAAAAAACTTTCCATCGGTGTGAAAATTTCATGTCATTATTAAAGTACATTGTTGTAATATTGATTTTTAAAATATGAAATAGGTTTTGTAATTGATTTTCTTTTACATCATACGAATCGTATGGTTCTTATCTGCGTATCCGTGAAAGTTTCATAATTTTACATCGCTTCTAAGTGTATTAAATGACAGTGTTATTGAAGCTGTTTCACGCCGCTCGGCTCAGTTTTCGTGGAGAAAACTTGAGTAGACAGAGCGATTTCTAACGTTTTCATTCAGGTTAGTACAATCATGGCCGAGGGCACGGTTAAAAAAATCGTACTGTACACGTGTTTATTTTCATTTTGAGAAGCATTGCTCAGATATATTCTGTCCGAAACATTTGAAAATCCAATATTTTATCACAACATACCATCGTATTTCTAGATTAACAAAATTAATACTTGATATTATGACGCTTTAAGTTTCTTTATACAATATACTAGAGGGATCCGCCCCCTGTTCGCTTCGTTCGCCAACTACTGTTGGCAGTTCGATTAACGTTTCTGATGAAGTGGTTCCCGTTGATCCAAATTTAATTTTTCAAAGAATTTGCATTACAAAAACAAGTGAAGAAGGTATTGAAAGGTATTTTTCATACGAGCTTGCTCCATATCCTCCTTCGCTATTTCAAGATGGTATTTTTCGAAAAACTGATAAGTCCAAGCTCACAGATTTCTTCGAAGAAGAAAAAACTCTAAAAAAAGGATTCATCATTTTATTATAGATGGAGGAATGCTTGTACATAAAGTTTGATGGAAAAAGAATGAAAAATTATCATCAATCTTTCTGAAATATGATCAATATGTAGAAAGTCATTATTCATAAAAAAATTTTTTTACTGCTTTCAGGAAAGAGGTTTATTGCTTTTTAGGGTACAAGTATTATACCAAGCTTTTATTTTGAGTAATTTGACGAGTGAACGTCATATTTTGCTATAATAACGAGGGCGATTCACGCTTTAATAAACTTTAAATTACAATATCTAATCTCGTGATCCGTAAGTGCTATGGAGATAATAAAAAAGAAACTTGTTCAGAATTTGATAAGCTAAAATTTTGGTCTCGTGCATTTTTGCTGGAAAAGCACTAGTATTCTGGTAATTTTCAAAAATATCAAAAAGTATACCTTCACACATGAATATATTAATTAATTGGACCCCTATGGATGTAAAGTTTTTTATGTTATTTTCACTGTCAAGAAGTGTTAAAAAAAATTTTTCTTTAGGCCCGATTTTTTCTCAGGTCGGGCTTATTTTTGCGCAGAATGACTGGGCTAAAAGCAAAAATGCATTGCCTGGTAGAGGTTACCTTTACATTTTCCCGGTGCAAACTGATGTTTGGTGCTACCATATATGTAAGTAAAGTAAGCTGTCTAAAGAATGACAGAATCTCGTCATAATATTCAACGGACACAATTATTGAAACTAAAACAAAAACACAAAACGTACCCCTATACAATAAACAAGAACAATTTTAAATTAAGAAGAGAAAAGAAGAGGGAAATTTGCATAAAAATAAAACACAAGTTTTTTTTTAATTTTCCTTCTCTCTTCCTCACAACCATTTGTGTTAATTTTTTTGTAGAAAGCTGACAGTCTGACTATGGGATCAACTTTAATTAAAACATACGTGCATACACAAAAATAATATATACACACACGCCCTACCATGAATTTGTTGAATTTGTACGTGCATCGTTCACACACACATAATATACACATTTCTACTCCTCGTCTCATACAGCTGGTATATAATATTTGTATGCACTGTATTATGTACTAGCAGGTGTACCCGCGGCTTCGCTCGCAAATATGAATAAACAAATAAAGAAATACTGTATCGGGTAAGTATTGAGAGTTCGCTGGACCAAAAAAGTAGTTTCGTCCAAATCACTCTACGTTTCCCATTTATAGGCCAGTCGATAGAGGTAATTTTAGACCAAAAGTTCCAGTAATTTACAATACGGCTGATTTTTTTTTATAAGTACATTCAAGTATGTAGATTAACATAAAAAAAGTTTACCAGTCTATCGATTTCCAAAAGTCGAAAAAAAATCGATTATCATTTTTTTTTCGATTATCCTTAATATTTCGAGCTGGAATGAAGATAGAGAAAAATAAAAAATACTACCGTGTAGGGGAGGTATTTTTCAACAAAAGAGGTCATATGTATTTATTTCGTCCGAGCAATGGTTTGTCTGGAAAACATTCGTAAATGCAGGTATGTATTTTGCAGCAGGGGAAATCACTAAAAGGGGATATCTTATTAATATATGAAGCGTTGGGTCATTCTAAATTGGCCGAATTTTAATATATTGAATTGAAACTTGACGTAGGAGTTAAAATATATATTTTAAACAATACTGAGTCTCAGCTTGTCATCTTGAAAATAACCCGATCTAGGAGTCGATTTCGATTATCGATTTTAGGAGTACCGGACCCACGAACTAATTTCAATCTATTCCAGTTTCGTCAATTTTTGGAATATCAACACCAAAATTGTTTTACAAGTTGAGTGCACCAGTATAAATATTCTTAGTAAGTATGAACGATTTTTTTTCTTGTTATTTTTAAAAACGAGGCGCTTGAAAATAGTCTTCTGTTTTACCTATCTCGTTTTAACTATAACACTTTTGGATTCAACGACTCCATTTTAGACATTTTTTAAACATATCGATTTAAAAATTGGTACAGAAGTTACAAATACAATTGATTTTTGCTATACTTATTTTAAAAACTATATTTTCAAAAATGACTAATCTGCAGCTGATCAACTCAAGCGTTTTGATGAAAAATCTAAAAAGGTCTAAAATTATACATTTTTAATTTACTTGTGCTTTTAAAAGTAAATAATGAAAAAGGTTTATACTCCTTGAACTTGTTTGAATAATATATTTAACTTGTAAAAAAAACTTTCAGGTTGATATTTTGAAAATTTTCTAAACTGGAGCCGATTAAAATTAGTTCGTGGGTCCGGTACTCCTAAAATCGAGAAACCCATTGATGAGTCAAGTGGCTCTAGATCGGGTCATTTTCAAGATAACAAGCTGAGACTCAGCATAAATGTTTAAAATATATATTTTAACTCCTATGTCAAGTTTCAATTCGATATATTAAAATTCGGCCAATTTAGAATGAACCAACGCTTCATATATGAATAAGATGAATATGTCCCCTTTTAGTGATTTCCCCTGCTGCAAAATACATACCTGCATTATCGAATTTTTTCCAGACAAACCATTGCTAGGAGGAAATAAATACATATGACCTTTTTTATTGAAAAATACCTCCCCTACACGGTGGTATTTTTATTTTTCTCTATCTTCATCATAGCTCGAAATATTAAGAATAATCGGGAAAAAAATGATAATCGATTTTTTTCGACTTTGGGAAATCGATAGATTGGTAAACTTTTTTTATGTTAATGTACATACTTTAAGGTCCTTATAAAAAAAATCAGCCATATTGCAAATTACTGGTAGTTTTAACCTGTACCGACTGGGCTATTAGGCTTACCTACATGCGCCAGTATATAAGGGCAACTACCACGATTTTGTTTGAGGCGCACTACGAGTACCAAAAATATTTTCTACGAACACGCTTTTTTACACTTTAACTGCAAATAATCGAAATGCAAATGTTTATTCTCTCCTATTTATAACATAATAATAATTTATAACATTCAGAACGCGTTGGGCAGTCTCGGCCACTTCAGTACTCGATTCGTAGTTGCTTTACCGACTTCCCATAAGTCCATTAGAACGATGCGTTCATTTGACACCCATATCTCCAAAACCAACGCCTGCAGTTCCGAACTGAAACCTTCTTTATAGATGGGGGATGGAGGAATAACCCCCATGGGTTACGAGGGTTTGATGCTGAGTTACACCGGCACGCATGGACAAACTCCAAAATATATTACCTCCTATATAATGATTATAGGATTAATATTAAATTATTTTGTAAAAAAAAGCACTGTGATACTATTAGGACCAAGTAGGTATCTCCAAAAATAATGTGTCACTAATCATCAGACCCTTGTAACTGAATTACAAGTGAAAAAACATGGACCAAGACCGGGATTCGAACCCAGGACATTTACCATTCCGTGGTAACGCTCTGCCAACTGAGCCACACCATATCATCTCGGTTGTAAGGTTTACTGCATTTTTCTGAACCAATAGACTGAAATACCTCGTATAAAGCGACATTCAAAACAATCTTAATTTTATTAGAAGCTTACAGTTGTGTTATTAGCGAATTTCCATAGGAAAAATTAGCTATTGCAGTGGCCCTTATGGTAAGACCCAAGGTCGGGAGTAGCAAATGAGCACCGATCATGGCCCCCAGAACACGTTTTGGGGTGTCATTAAAAATCATATATATATATATATATAAGTATATATGTGTTCGCACTCTAGCGGCCGCATTTTAAGTCCGATTTGGTTCAAATTTGGGGTAAACACGTTGGTTGTCTACGTCGCTCGGACGAGTTCGTTAGCCAAAAAAATCCAACGTAGGATTTTATTCTGCACATTTTGTTTTTTTACGCGACCTTATGAGCCTTATGAATAAAAGTGAAGCTAATGCTTTAAAGTAAAAGTTAGAAGTAAAAGGTTTTGTTTCAACCAAACGTTAGGAGTAAAAGCATTTCATTCCTTACACATGAATAACGCTTATCTTTTACTTAAGAGCAAATCCTTCAATCTGGAAGTAAATGGATGAAGCAGTTGACATGTGAAAGAGAAATGAAAATCAGAAGTTTATTATTGATTGCAGTCGTATAACAGAGTATATTATTATACACATTCTGTAAAAAAATCATCAAGATACGATAAATAATTATTTTATTTATAAATTATTATTATTAAATTTTTAGTACCTATCGAATACGTATACTTTGTAAACAAAATTTTACAATACATTTTTTAAATCAATACATCTTTTCATATACATATATTCGATTTTAAATATTAAAAAAAGTTTTGGATTCACAATAAAATTCTCTATAACTTATTATATTAACCCCATAACCCCATACATAATTAAAATAAATGTCAAATAATACAAAATAAAAAAAAACATTGTTCACCATTTGTCGAATTTGAAATAGTAATTTTTATAGGCCTAATCAGTAAAGGTATTAAAATTTGTTGAAACAACCTGACTTTTTAAATTGTTATTATAGATACGTTTTCTATATGTGGTTCAAATTTTATTAAAATCGGTTAAATATTTTTAAAGTTATTTAAATTTTACATAAGGCTCCATGAGAAGCTTATGGAGCTTTATGAGAAACTGGGTATTGATGACGTCACGAGTTACTGTGCATTTTACGAGTCACATTTTCTTCTTCAAACCTATACAAACTCTTGAAATCTCCTGTTAATGTAGAAGAACGAGGTTTGTAATGTTTAACAAATCGCACTTGAATTAAATCTGTCATGGTGGCAAAAACAAACAAACACAACCTTTTACTTCACTGATAATTCGGTGACTGACTAGATGCATCAGTTCTGAAGGATTTGCTTTACATTCCAAGTAACAGATAAGTTTTATTCATATCCATTTGCTACTTTTGAAGTATATGGATCAACCAAACAAGGATTTGCTCTTACCTCGAAGTAAAAGGTATTGCTTTATATTTTGAATCATATAAGTAGAAGGATTTGCTTTAAAAACTGCAAATAAAAGGTTTTGCTTCTTTTTATTCATAAGGCTCTATAGCTCGCTTGGTTCCCCCAAAATCGATCAAAACGTAAAATACCATAGAAGTACCCGGTTCAAAGCCATGTGGTGGATTCTACCGCGGGGTTGGCGCGCGAAGCACGCAATGCATTGTTTGTTGCAGATACTCCCAATATTCGGAATGGCGTGCCAACCATTTTGCAGCTATTCAGCACCGTCGTAAATAGACCTATTTCCCAAATTGATGGTTAAAACCCTAAAACATAGGCCTATAAACTTAATTTTGGAAATTTTCTCAACTCACCTTAGCGGTTCAGCTGCGTGGTCGAATTATTTATTGTTATTAGCGAATTTCCACAGGAAACATGAGTTATTACAGTGACTCTTTTTGTGAGACCTGAGGTTGTGAATGGTCAATGAGCAACGATCGTGGTTTCCAGAACTCGTTTTGGGGTGTCATTAAAAATGTTATATAATATTATGTAGGCTATATTTTACGTCCGATTTAGCCCGACTTTGATACACTCGTTGGTTTTCTAAGTCGTTCGGAAGAGTTCGTATAAAAAATTCAAACCAGAAGATTTTCCGTACTAGAGTGAAACTTTTGGGATTTATCTAAACAAATTCATATAGGAGATTATTCTGCAAATTTTGCTTTTTTGCACGACCTTATAGCCCGTCTGGTTTCCCCAAACTCTGCATACCCAAAAACTTAAAATATCTTAAAAGTACCTGGTTTAAATCCACGTGTTGGCAGATTTTGATTCGACGCCGACGGCCGGCATTCAGTGCCTTCGTGAGTAGACCAATTTCCCAAATAGTTGGTTGAAATAATAAAACATATAAACTTTATTTTGGAAATTCGCTCAATTCATGTCAGCGGTTCAGCTGCGTGTTCGAATAATTTCTCTGCTTATACACTTGCCCAGCAAGGATTAATTTGACTAAATTACAAGTGAAAAAGATGGACCAAGACCATCGTGATCTACTCAATGCCAAATGCACACAAAGCCATATTTTTCTTTAAAAAAAAAACTGAGAAGGAAATACCGTAAAAATCGTGCATCAACACGTCGTATAAAAATCTAATTATTAAATAAAACATTAGAGATAAACAATTTAGGATCGCATGTTTTCTGTATAATTAACAAACAAAGTAGGCATAAACAACTTAGGATCAAAGATATTGAAAATCCAAATACATAATCCATAAAATACGACTCACTGCGAAGAGAGGTAAGGCTGGGGCCACACGGTCCGGTTTCTCGGATCCCGATATTCGGGTCCCGAATATCACTGCAGGATCCCGAGAAACGGGAAGGAGATACAAAACACTTGCATTTTCTATAGTGTGCGTTTAGACAGTCCTGTTATTCGGGTGCGTTGCATTGCTTCTTGTTGTGTTTTGTCAACACCAAAATGTTTGATATGGACAAACTAATAGAAAATGCACATGGAAACCCACCACATATACATGTTTGTAGACATTCCTAGTGACAGTGATTATGATAATGATTGTTAACAAAATATAAATAATTGACTGAGATTATAAATATATTGGTAATTTAAAATTATACTGAACATATCGTCAGTAAAAATCTATTTTCTCTAAAAACATACATTCGATTTAAATGAAATTTGATATATTTATAAACAATATGTGTATAAATACAATATAAAATTAATTATTGTAATTGTAGCCATATCCCATTGCTATTAATAGGCTATATAATACTAGTGGATCCAGCAATGCTTCGCTATTGCTTGATTTAATTTAAAGGGTAGTTATTCCATTGCATTACATTGACTTAGTGATCGAATTGCAAAATGGTTTTTATGCCATTTAAGAATATACTGCACAAATTTAGATGTATAATTTGTAAACCTTTATAGATAATACAGTAAACCTTTTGTTTGCTTTTACCTACGGTAATCTAAAAAACTGATAGTTGTGATAAATTGTAAAAAACCTGATTCTAAATTAGACAAATTGGTTGCAAATAAACGTGTTTTGGTTCATTGTAGGCCTTAAGCCACGATGGCTGTGGTTGTTAAGGCGTGAAAGCTTTATCAATCGTCATGGCAACCATCAATGGAAAAGTTCCGGGTTCAATTCCCATTGACCCCGAATAATTTTCTAAATGGTTTCTTAACAGACATCATTGGCTGTGTTCGGATTCCACGTAAAACTGTAGGTCCCGTCTTCATTAGCCTTAAAGTGCAAAACAGCAGGACGTTAAACAACAACAACAAAAACAAAAAAATCATTGTAGGCCTAACCTAAAATTATGTTCAGTTTATGATGCAAATCAGTTGTTTTATATATAATATGTAACAACCAATGTTTGAATTGAATTAAAATATAGTAAGCATTTTTAGTTGATTGTTGTTTTTATTTACTTTAAGTTGGTCAATCTAACCTAAAAAGCTGTTGATTTTGATTGCAAATTTGCTAGTAAAGTTGCTATGGTACAGTAATGAATGTAAACAAACATATTGTGTTACTAAGCATTTTATACGAACAGCTGATTTTGTGCACTATGGTCTTAAGTTCATACAAAAGAGGCAGTTTAATTTTTTCAAAATTTGAAACTTTTTCTGGAAACTTTTCAAATTTGTCGTTATATAAAAACCTAGTTCGGACTATTACGAACATTTTAAAACAAAAAATAACCTAATTGGTCCTGCCGTTCTCAAGTGATGCGCTTACAAAGGAACAGCAATTCATTTTTATTATATAGATTTTCTCTATATATAAAATCCAAAGCCCACTCACTCACTCACTGATCACAGTATCTCAAAAACCATACCACCTAGGAACTTGAAATTTGGTACACATATTCCTCAAAGGCACTAGAGGCGCACTAAGGAAGGATTTTTTAATATTTGGTCTCTAAGGGTTGAAACAACTCCTAAAACAATAAATATTGTTTGGTATTTATCTCAAAAACCCTACCGCCTAGGAACGTGAAATTTGGTACACATATTTGTCACAGGGGCTAGAATGGCTAGAAGAGAAATACAAAAGAATTTTTAAATATTTATCCTGTAAGGGTTGAAACAACCCCTAAAACCATAAATATTGTTTGTAATATATCTAAAAAGAAATACATCCTAGGAACGTAAAATTTGGTAAACGTATTTGTCATAGACACTAGAGGCGCCTTAAGAAAGAATTTTAAAATATATAACTTTTAAGGGTTGAAACAACCCCTAAAACAATAAATATTTTTTGTTATATATCTCAAAAACCCCACCACCTAGGAACGTGAAATTTGGTACACGTATTTGTCATAGGGGCTAGAGGTGAAACAAGAAAAGATTTTTAAATATTTGGCCTGTAAGGGTTGAAACAACCCCTAAAACAATAAATATTGTTTGTTATATATCTTAAAAACCCTACCGCCTAGGAACGTGAAATTTGGTACACATAATTGTCAACAATGGCTAGAGGCGCAATAAGAAAGAATTTTTAAATATATTATCTGTAAGAGTTGAAACAACCCCTAAAACCATAAATATTGTTTGTTATACATCTAAAAAAAAATACATCCTAGGAATGTAAAATTTGGTAAACGTATTTGTCATAGGCACTAGAGGCGGATTAAGAAAGACTTTTAAAATATAGGACTTTTAAGGGTTGAAACAATCCCTAAAACAATAAGTATTGTTTGTTATAATTTCCTTAAAAATAGAAAACTTAAATTTTGTACATTTATTTTTACACAATACATATAAATAGTAAACCAGTTTTACATTTTTTCACGTTCTGCTAAGGGATGACATTTAGGAACAACCCGTATATCTATAAATGTTAATTTAAAACCGCCAAGGACGTGACATATTTGGTACACATATTGCTCAAAGGCGCTAGAAGCGCACTAAGATAGGATTTTAAAATATTTGGCCTTTAAGGGTTGAAACATCACCTAAAACCACAAATGTTGTTTGCTTACTTTCTTTATATTTTTCTTAAAGCTATAGATCTGAAATTTTGTACATTTATTTCTTACAAGATACATGTAAAAAATAAACCAGTTTTACATTTTGTTACGTGCTGTTAAGGGTTGAAAATGTAATAACAACCCC
>JAGFPH010000566.1:141812-159094 GCA_018207615.1 Philaenus spumarius
TGCACACTTGTCGAGAACCGATGACAATACAATAATTTACATACTCATCCCTCACAATTTTACATAAGACGTCTGATTAACTTGAAAATTTGCACACTTGTCGAGAACCGATGACAATACAATAATTTACATACTCACCCCTCACAATTTTACATAAGATGTCTGATTAACTTGAAAATTTGCACACTTGTCAAGAACCGATGCCAACACAATAATTTAAATACTCACCCTTCACAATTTTACACAAGACGTCTGATTAACTTGAAAATTTGCACACTTAACGAGAACCGATGACAATACAATAATTTACATACTCACCCCTCACAATTTTATATAAGACGTCTGATTAACTTGAAAATTTGCACACTTGTCAAGGACCGATGCCATCACAATAATTTACATACTCACCCCTCACAATTTTACATAAGACGTCTGATTAACTTGAAAATTTGCACACTTGTCGAGAACCGATGACAATACAATAATTTACATACGCACACCTTAAAATTTTACATAAGACGTCTGATTAACCTGAAAATTTGCACACGTGTCAAGGACCGATGCCAACACAATAATTTACATACTCACCCCTCACAATTTTACATAAGACGTCTTATTAACTTAAAAATTTGCACACTTGTCGAGAACCGATGACAATACAATAATTTACAGACTCACCCCTCACAATTTTACATAAGACATCTGATTAACTTGAAAATTTGCACACGTGTCAAGGACCGATGACAATACAATAATTTACATACTCACCCCTCATAATTTTACATAAGACGTCTGATTAACTTGAAAATTTGCACACTTGTCAAGAAGCGATGCCAACACAATAATTTACATACTCACCCCTCACAATTTTACATAAGACGTCTAATTAACTTGAAAATTTGCACACTTGTCGAGAACCGATGCCAACACAATAATTTACATACTCACCCCTCATAATTTTACACAAGACGTCTGATTAACTTGAAAATTTGCACACTTGTCGAGAACTGATGACAATACAATAATTTACACACCCACAACCAACAAAATTTTACATACATAATTTTAAATCTATTGTCACACATACGATATATAAAAAATAGATTATAATTACATTTGATTCCGTTTTGAGACTAAATAATAAAAATCACGCTTTAATAGCAAACCGAACTAAAAAGTAGAAACTAATTTCCAAGTATGAAGAGTTTGGTTTATATTGATATAAAGTCCAGTAATTCATTATAATTAAATAATTTGTAACAAGTTAAAATAAGAATTTAGTAATTAACAAAATAATTAATTTGATTATAAATTTGACATAAAATGTTACAAATTTTTCATTGATAGCTATTTATAAAAGTAGAGTTATTTTAAAAATATAGTTAAACGCACCCCATGTTTTGTTAGTTTGTTAGTTAGTAAATTTTTAATTTAAACTTATTACGAATTATTTAATTATAATGAATTACTGGACTTTATGTCGATGTAGAACATACTCCTCATAATATAGTAATCATTTCCTACGTTTTGTTTTTGGTTTGCTATTAAAGCGTGATGTTTTAGGTTTTTAAACTTTAATATTTTTTAATGAAAAGTTATAAAAAATATTTTCTTACATTGAAACTTTCATTTTAATATTTAGTGTTCATAACCGTGCTATATAACATTTTCATTAAAATTTGTACCGTAATTTTAGTATGTCTTGAACTAGATCCAAACAATTTTTTACTACTTAATGGTGCTACTTTTTGGAAAATAAACAAAATGATTTCCAGAATTGTTGATGAGTTAAACGCCATTACAGAGAATAAATAAAATTATTAAATATTAATAATAATTGGTGTACACTTTAAAAAAATTTTTAAATGAAAATTAGTAGCTATAACCTATGATGAAATATTTTGTACTTGCCTCATCTTACGAAACTTATAAAACTGGCGGCGTGATACCTTTTACAAATTAAATTTTTCTGTAGATTTCTTCTTTGACCAACATATAATAATGATTGCAAAAACATTTATTCAGTTTATAAATATTATTAAAAAATCGTGTAAAATTAAAATTAGTAGCCACAATTTAGCGGAATTGGGTTTTTCTAAAATAAACTTCTCTTAGTAGATTTTAGCTTTCATTAACCTGTAGCTAAGTGGCGTAAGACCTACACCAAGAAATTCTAATGCGGATTATTACAATGTAGGCCTAACTAACGAGTCAAAAAGCCTTAGTAAAACTAAACTTTCGTTCTAATTCAACCCAAAAACACAGAAAAAGGAGTTCTGATAATTTTTGAAAAAGGGACTTTTATAAATGAGCGATTCAATTATGAAATCAGATCCATATCATCTTATGCCATTTAGAAAAAAAAAAACGATTAATACCATTAAAATCCATTGAATTTGAATCAGACAAGTAGTATTTGAGAGAAATTATTATTGACAATGACTAAATTACCAAAATTCAATCTAAATAGCTCAGTAAATAAAAGTGCAGTAATACCTACAATTATCCACCTAATATGATAAAAAAAGTAATAATTAACTTAATTTAAAATTTCTATTTTGCTCTCTCTCTAACAAACACATTAAATGGCCTATCACATAAACTCACAAAAATAACCTAGCCATTTTGTTGGCAATATTTCCCTTGCGTATTGTTTTGTGTATCCTTAATGATGCTACAACTTTAAGTTTTCATAAAATGGTTCAGAGGCCACAGTACATATACCTATATGTAGCTAAATGCTTGCTACAGTCCATGCCACCGGCATTCTAGTTTGTAGCTTCAAATGATATTTCGTTTATAAACCGTAATATACTTAATTAGGGTCTTTTCTGTTATATCCCCGCATTTACAAACTTTTTTCTACAGAATGAGGATTAATCGGGATAGAACTACAAATAATAATTAAAAAAATACCTAGAAGGTTCTAACCTAACCTATTTAGCCACAGTATGTTTACCTGTATTCTACATTTAACAGTCAAATGTAAAACAACGTCGTTGTCTGCAAAAATATTAGGCTAGAGTCGAACAGTAAAGTTAATCCCCGCGAGTTAGGCGTTTGCGATAACCTTTATCTAATATCAACAAAAACTGGAAATTTCCTTCCTTATATGTTTTGGAGTAGTTATAGTTATTTGGACATTCCCGATTAATACTCATTCTATAGAAAATAGTTTGAGAATGGAAAATAGTTTGTAAATGCGGGGATATAACAGAAAAGGCCCCATAATTTTATAACCACGCAATTCTTTCTGTAGATATTTTCATCGCCAAAATGTCATATTGTCGCTGTATATTACATATTAAGGAATACTTATCAACTGTAAAGGTTAAATACAAAATACATACTTAGTTTTTAGTTACGTACACATGTTTTATGTTTATAATATAAGACTCACGTTTCTTTTAGTGTCCGAGCAACATTAATAACAAATTCAAGTAAAGCTATCCTTGTGTTTTGCTACGTTTCAGAGCTTTAACTCCATATTCAGATTGGCTATCGTGTTACCCCAAAATAACACCGATTTAAAAATATTTGTTGACGATATCAAACCTGAAGATGAGTATAAACTCCGAAACGTGTCAGATTCGTCAAAAAAGTTGCCTGCTCGAAACAACAAGTTAACTTGAATTACGGTACTTTGGTAGTAGGATAGGTAATAATTCATTCATTCCAAAGGGGCGGAATCGACATTAATTTCTGAAGTTTAAAATTACAAAATTTTATTTATTAACTGACATAATAGATAGAAAGAGAGAATTATGATAAATCTCATTGGTTATCCACCAACGTTAATCAATGTAAAACATATCCAGTTACTAGCATACACAATATATTCAAACGACACAAGTATCCTTTCAGGAAAAGAAAAACACCTTTCAGTCTATAAATTGAATCTACTTATCACTTGACGATTTCGGAATAGAATACATTGAATGTTATTGGAATGTATAAGCGGTCACGTGTTTATTTTTTATTTGAAGTATTTAGTTCTATTTCTTTCATTTAAAATACTAAACACACATTAAAAAGTATTATAATAAATAATATCATTTAGGCCTACCTTTAAGTTAACATGTCGTGTAACATGTTTTCAGGTTAAATTGGTTTGATAGTTTTTTTTAGAGTTCTATATAATTATGTTAAAAGGAAAAAGGTCTCTTTAAGATCTGTCTAAACGTTCTTCGGAACAGGTGAAAGTACCACAAATAAAATTTGACATAGTTATAAAGCATGATAAGCCATTTAGGCTATATTTCAACAATTGGAAATTAAAAATACTGACTAATAATATTAAGCGGACAAGGTTTGATATACCCAAAAAATAAATACTTCTTTTATGTAGGGTATTGTTTTAAATGGTTTTAATTAATTAAGGATATATATATATATTTATTCATATAATTTACAGAAAACTATTGCGTATTCAAAATGTTGAGAAAAGTTATGCAAAGTATGTCTTCAATCCGTATGTATTACTGTAATACTATGTGTTGTGACCAGACTTTCTTTGACTAATTCCCATTTCAATGTATAATTTATTACTGTTAATGGTCAGTCAAATGGTTCTGTATATTGAGTATTTGGTGTGTTGAAGAGTTAATGGTCTATCTATTGTGTACAATTCTTCCTGTCATTCATGCAAAAACTCTGGCCCTACTGCGTATGCTACGGTCACAGCTTGCCCCACCAGCATACCCGATCCATTTTAACACCAGTAAAAGTATGCAATACTTTCACGTGCCGTGAGTCACCGCTAGGGTTGGTGAGCGAAGCGAGTGGGGGCAGGGATCTCGAGCATAATTTGGGTAAAGCGGCTGTCGATACGGAACCACTGGTGTGAGCGCTTACGATTGTTTTAAATGGCAACGTCGAGGGTCGCTCTGGTCTTATGCAAATGTTTCATTCTAAATTGTTGGATACACTTCGGAATTATAATTGGTACTGAATTGTGCACCGAACTAGGGATCTACTTCGCGTGTATGCCTATCAGGCCAAATGTATGTGATTGTTTCTAAACTTGTTTATCTAACAATGTCATGAAAACTTAGCTTTTAAGAATTAAGATAAATATAAAAGATTATACGTTTATATTGAAAATACCATAGTTAAAATAATACCCATATATATCTATAAACAACACTACACTGAAAAAAATTATTGCTTAAACATATAGATACGATTAAAAAAGAAAAAATGAAACTTTTGTTCTTTGACTTTTCATTGAACTAAATAACAAAAATATGTTTTGTGTATATACAGAATATAAAAATTTTACTGAAATTTTAACGAACATATTTTATCATAAAAAATACTGAAATCATATAAAACAGAAAACTGGTATAAGAAAAGAAAGAATGACATTGAATTATGTATTGAAATGGTAATGAAAAAGTTTAATTTAATTATGCCAGTAAAACAATTAATAACAATTGTTAGTCGCCATTCCGAATATTGATATAGCTTACTGTATTATCTATTAAATATAAGACTTAACGTCTTTAATATTCTGTTTTGAACAGTTCAAAATAGAATATTGAAGACGGGATAAGTCTTATATTTAATAATAAAACAAATAGTTACACTTTTCTTCGTTCAACCGCCATTTTTTAAGTTGTTTATGCAATTTAAAACTCATTGTATTTGTATCCAAGTCATAAATTTGAATAAAAATAGTAATTTTGTCCGTCCGTGTGACGTTTAAAACTTTAAGTAATTTACTTGCTTGTTTATGACTTACTATGTTCTTATACAAGTTATTTTCTTTGGACATCAGGTATTTATTTTCAATATCGTTTATATAGATTTCAGTTAACAACCCTGAAAGGTTCTATCCCATTGTTAGTCCTTTATTTTGCGTATAGAAACTGTTATTATACATAAAATAATTCTGATTCAACAGTACTTTCAGGAGCGATAACAATTTTATTCATTAATTGCTTGAGGCTCTAGTACTTTGGCTTCCACGAGACGGTCATGGTTACCGTTTCTTTGACTGGGAAATTGGTGTATAATCAATAATATCAAAGGATGCCATTTTATATGTAGGTTGAAATTTTATGTCATTGATTATTTTAGTAAACTCAACGCTATTTTTTAAACTATGGTTGTTATCTAAATTTATACAAATTTTTTATAATATTTGGCTATTTCATATCCCGGTGCTGTAGTGAAATTTATCAGCGGCCTGATGGGAATATCTATTTTGTGGATTTTAGGTAGGCCTGTGAATACGGGAGCTTCAGCGTTTTGAGGTTTAATCCTACAACATTGTTAAACTTTCCTTTCCGTCGCTTGACAGAAAAATGATCCGGTTTAGATGCTATTTTCACTGTAACAGGCAAATAATTATCAATATCTTCTAAATATAGCATACAACGCTTGCGTAATTTTAATGGTTGAATACAAGAAAGTAAGGTACCATCTTCTGAACTGTACTTATTATTTTCCTATTGTATACTACTCTCCAAAGTTGTTATTTTAGAAACTCGGTGGTTCTAAACAACAACAAAATTCATAATATTCCTGATTAAACTTATCGTAAATTCAAATAATGAAATTTGGACTAATTTCTCGTCGTTTTTCGTCCAACTACTACATAACCTTTTTTTTGGAACGTATTTTTCTGCACAGTTTTACATGTATGACGTATTCCTATGACTTTTGATTGACGAGATATAAGCTATTTTGTGCGCGGCGACACCCTCAACTTCCCCCCCCCCCCCCCCAAGTTATTAACCACCTAGGAATGCGACAACATCGATTTTCTTCATCTCCTAGTTACCCATAGCAACAATCAAAAGTTAAATTTTGTTACACCTTTATGCATGCTCAAACCCCCCTACACCTTTATTTCTGAAAATTCTGCAGCTATTATTTTGAAAAATCAGCGAAGGGTGAGGTATTTGTGAGCCTACTGTACTGGAAAACTATGGTGGATCCGAAATGTAGTGAAAAAGTGATGAAAGTATGTCTGAAATATTGTGTGTAGAGACGACACTTTTCTCAAGTCTTTTCAACCAATATTGTATTAATTCCTGACATGGATTTTACTTTGGTAAAACTTTCAGTATGTCTAGTAATACGGAATCCTAGGCGCGCAAGACAAACTAGTATTTCTTTGGTATATTTCAAAACAGATTCTTCAATACTTTAGAATGAAAAAAATAGCTACTGCCAAAGACAATTATTTGGCATCAGATTTGTTCTTATTTTTAACTCGGTGGACGTCAATTTGCATAATTGACAGCTACGGGGAAAGCTGGTTCAATAAAAATATATCCACTGTAGTTGTGTTTTAAAATGAATGCCATTTGAACATTGTTCAATTAAATCAGACGGAACTTTTACACATTAACCTAGATTTTGAGATTTTAAGAAGGCGGAGGAGGCATGTTTTGTTAGCATTAAAGTCCAACACAATTTGCATTTCAACTTTTCTTTTTTTTGTATTTCAACAATTAATTTATTGTTATAACAATTCTTAGAATTAATTTTGTTAAGAACGTGATGACAACGTAAGACCGTGATTTCATAACATCGTAAATATCGTCTTTTGAATTTTAGTCTTCGAATTAAACATTATTTTTGCGCGTCTGCGTAAACTAACGAAATCGTTAGTAAACTAACGCAATGCACTGTTTATTGAAAATACTCCCAATACGGAGATTGGCGTGCGAAGCAAGCAATGCATTGAGTATTGAAAATACTCCCAATATGCGGGTTGGCGTGCGAAGCACGCAATGCACTGTGTATTGAAAATAATCCCAATACAGGGGTTGGCGTGCGAAGCACTCAATGCATTGTGTATTGAAAATACTCCCATACGTAGGTTGGTAGTGAAGCACGCAATGCACTGTGCGTCGGCCGCTTCTCATAGTGTTCAGTGTCAAGCTCACATGTGCGTCCTTAGCAGTGAACGTGTTGAGGTGTAGACCTATAATATTTCAAATTGTTAAAAAGTCTCACTTCATCCATTTATAAATTTGTATTGACGTACAAGTAATATGTATTAATATTACTGTAATTATAACTTTGCCAAATTCTATTATAATACCTATATTAAAGTGACAGTATAATTCTTTCGCATGTCCACCCTAAAACATAGGATTTTTGAGTGAGTTTCGCCTCCACTTTGAGTGAACTAATTTCTAATTAACGTCTTAAAATAAGTATGTAGTAAATGAATCTAGTATTCATTTTACGGAAATAAAAAAGTTAAATTCTTTGAGCGTTTGCAATTTTTATATGGGATTTTCTTGTAAACCTTTAGCTGTTTGTGCTACAGTGAATAAAATTTCAAAACATATTGTGCCAGCGAGTCACCGAATACGAAGTAATGAAAATGATTCATTAGTGGGACTTTGACTGATAAATCAACAATAGAAGTGGACAGAGGACAGTTTGCAGTGATACTAAAGTTTGTTTTGGCAGTGCGATGTGGAGCGGGAAAGCAGGGGTTAAGGCGAAGGTATATAAGAATGCACAGTGCAGAAGTGGCCTATCAGTGAATACGATGGCGCTTGTGTGGTTGTTATTCTTAGGACTTGTACTTGCATCTTTTTGCTGTATGTATTCCAGGCTTAAATTTGTGCGTTGTTTTCGTAAATTTCCAGGTCCGAAAGCATGGCCTATAATAGGAAATTCGCTTGATTTGTTAGGATCTCAAGCCGGTATGTCCATTTATTTTCACTATAGATGATACGTAATATTAAATATATAGGATAATTAATTAAGTACTTAAACTACCAGTTCTTCTTCGTTTTTACTAATTTGCCTGAACAAAATTATATTTTGTAAACATGGCCCAGTTAGGCATTCATGATATTCATTTTTGCATAGTAGGGACTGACTTACTTTCGTTTTTTAATAATTTTAGAGTGATATATTTTTTTAAAGAAAAAGATTTTGCTAATAAAAAGGTCTTAATATAAATCTTTCTTTGCATATGCAATTTCAAAGTGAATGAGTATATTATATAAACTTAGTAAGCGTGTAGTAGCAATAGCTTTGATAAATCGGACTAGTAATCGATTTATAATCGTTGTAAGCAACCATCCATTTACAACCAAACATAAAGACACATAGCTTAATATGTACAAATAATATAAAGTTTATCGTATTCAACAAGCATTAGAAATAATAATTTTCTGTATAAATTCTGTTAAGATTAACCTCCTGCGTGTTTATCCTAAACCATAATACATTTTTTAAATATATTTTGATCGAACAATAGCTTTTTATTATTTAAATTTATTACATATTAACTTAGTTACCCAAAAAACCAATCGGGAACCGTGATGATTGTTTGAGTTTATCCAGTTTGGATTTCATTTCATTCAATTTATTTATAAACTGTATTTTGTTTGCAACTAGTCAAGAGTTGCACGTGTTTCTGAAATTTTAAATTGACGGAAATTTGTTTTGAGTTGTATATTATTTTATTTTCAGAATTTTCAATTAATATTGGAAATTTGAGTTTACACTGTTAAAACTGTTTTATAGATTAAATGAAAAGTGAGTTAATACCATTTGTTTCACCTATTATTGAAGATCCAACAACGTAAATTGTCTGTCTGAAAAAACTATAAACAAAAATAGTCGTTTCTACTAAAACGGTTGAGTCATAACATAGATATAATAATTAGTTGTATAACATTATTTTTCACTACCACATTTTCTTGTAACTAATTTTAATTCCCAATGAACTAACAAGGAAATAATTATTATAGAATTACTTCCGAAGTCTGAAAGTAACACGCTCAAAACTTTTACAGAACTGCCTTTGTAACTACATTCTACCAAAAATATAGTTTTCATTTAAAATTTAGACTTTAAAATGTTGTTTAAAATATGTTTGTATTTACTTTCTATTTTGAATTTAAGCCTAGTAAACTATAATCTTGTTCATTCTGTTTGAATTTTGTTAGTAGTTAATTTTTAC
Organism: Philaenus spumarius; assembly: GCA_018207615.1. NCBI lineage: Eukaryota > Metazoa > Arthropoda > Insecta > Hemiptera > Aphrophoridae > Philaenus > Philaenus spumarius. The sequence continues at coordinate 151,759 of JAGFPH010000566.1, forward strand.
AAATATATTCTCATTTTTATTTTTCGACGTTGATCAACAGGTAGTTAAAAAATTCAGGAGTTCAACTACGCACCAATAACTCTCTTGGCGCGTGTTTGTCTTTTAAAATTGCGCATAAACTGTACAAATCTTACCGCCACAAACTTAGTAAGAAATTATTATTTACTAATTTAACATAAATGACTGGTAATCAAAAACATATTCCATGTACACGACACAACGTGTTTCAATAAAACATGTCTTATCACAACTTGATTCAAATTTAGAAGATTAAAAATGTTGTTTGCATTTTTTAAATAGAGTTTTGGTGTTGTAATCTACTTTTTGGAATTGGTAAATCCTCATGGTATTGATCAAAATTATATGTTTATTTGACTAACTTTCTACGGTTCACTAATTATAAGCATTTGTTATCAATATTTCTTCAATTATTTTTAATTAATATAACAGTGTGTTCATAAAACACAATTGTGGTAATACACGTTCTCTTGAAAAAGAAACTAAGTAATATGCTTTAGACTAAAAGTTCGTAACCTATATTGAGCTACGATTTTTAGCAGTGTTGTCACAATTCATACATCAGGCATGCTACTCATACCAAGCCGACGGCCATGCCTCGTGCGAGGAACTTCCTTCCCTAACCTTACTTATTGATGGTAGCTCAGTTTGTTTTAACTATAATCGTGTATAACTGTTGGTCGTCTAGTTCTAAGCAAGGTCATTTGATGAGATGTTAAAATATGCAAAGTGTTCTATGTGAAAACAAGTAATAATTATTACATCATCGACTTAATAAATATTCTAAGATGAGAATAATTCCTTTAAATGATGTATTTAATTAGATTTTCTACTACCGCACCTGTTTTACATGTTCTAATGTGTCGTAGTTACATCTTGGATATATAATGTTTTAGAAAAATATAGCCAAGTATGCTGAAATGGTGTTTCACATTCAGTTTTATTAACAGCAGACGATAAGTTTGATGCTGAAAAAAAAAAGAAAAAAATATACATTTAGTAGTTACTAAATGAAAAATATGTAGCGTGACATCAAACCAGAATGGTTACAAGATTATCGATTTATATTTAACTGCTTTTTACCGGATTTCTAGACCAAAACTCTAAATTCCTCAAAATCCTATCAGGTCATACCATATATATATATGAAGTGATGATGAAAATTGCAATTTAATACCAAATAAAAAAAATAGTTAATTTTATGAAATACTAATGTTACAAAGTAATTTTTTAAAACAATGACAAAATCCGCTAGAAAAAAAAGAAGAAAACGACGCCAGAATAGCCTATAATTTACGCTAATTTTACTAAATATTTATTTTTAAAACAATTTAAACACATCGTCGAAAGTCTGGGAATGAAAACAGCGCCAAAATATAATTTGTGCTATTTGATTAATTACTGAAAATAAAATGTAATTTGAAATACAACCACCAAATTGTACAAAAAACAATTTTCAAATATTGTTGCTGATTTATTAATCAATTATTAGTGAAAAACCTCACGACACAAGTTGTGTTGGTTTAAAACAAAATGACGAAAGTACGCGAAAGAAAACAACGCCGAAATATAATTTTGTTACAAAACCCCTTGACCTTGTTTAATTTGTTTATTTAATGCGTGTGAAGAAAGTCAGATTTTTAATGTTCTGGTAAACATTTTCATTTATCCTATACGATTTCGGGAGGGGCTAAGCCTCTTGATTATATGCCTGCAAAACGATATTGGCTCACAACATAATATTATTTTCTTTCTAGGCTATGCTTAATCGTCAAACAAAAATTGAATAATTTAGTTTAATAACATGTGGGCTACCAAACAGGAAAATAAGATATAAATTGTTTCTGTTTAATACTTAACGCGCAGTGTATTAGTTTGACTTGTTAAAACACAGGCCTAAACAAATATCGTAAGGGTTGCAAACAAACAAAGATTTCGGCGGAAATACTGTGATGTTTGAGTGTTGGAATAAATGTGTGAGTAGGAAATTGATTATACGTAAATAGTATACATGACATATAACTATTTTAGACTAGATTTGAATATTGTGACTTTTATCTGGCGTAGGAAAATCCTGTAATTATTGTATAATGTTATGTTGCTTAGATAATAAATAAATATAAAATGGAAAGTGGTGATTTGTAAAATGTGCCTAAACTTTTATTGGTTCATTAGCTGACCCGTGCGAATATTTCGAAAATTACCTTACTTTAAGTTAGTACTTAATGTACCTGATTTAATGCATTGATTTAATTAAAAAAATTAAGTTGATTTATTTGATTTATTTATTTTTTGTTTAAGTTGGTTTAATTTGATTGATTTGTGTGATAGATTACACCTGCATACATAATGTCAACAATCTAACTAATATCTGTTATATTAGTTAGACAGATTGTTAATAGATGGCGCCTTTGATTAGGAATCATTACAGTGACTAGATAGAGACAGTGTGGCCAAGTGAGGTCTTGTTTCCTATTGGCCGGCAGCCATGTTTATCCTAAATTCTTATCTGTTTTTATTATATTTATTTGTTATATATGTTGTGCACGAAAAAACAGAATACACTTTTTAAGAAGAAACAGAGTTTTTATTATTTAATTTCAATACAAATATCAAACTGTAACAATTAAATCGCTTGTTTTTCCCTTTATAAAAAAACAAAGAGGTAATTTCTCTTATAATTACAAAGAGAAACAACACTAATCTTTACATTATAATTCTGAGCAGATGACATTACTTTTAGGAAAAACATGGCGGCCACTTTCATATGGCCACACTGTCTCTATCTAGTCACTGTAGGAATCATATGACCTTTCATATGAAAGTTTTTTAATCTAATTTTTTAGCGAAAACATAAATTTTAAGCTATTTGCTGTGAATAGCGGGGAACATAAGCTTTAAATTATGTGGCTTTGCCACAAAAAAACCTTTAAGACATAAAATATAGGTCTAAGGATTGTAACAAAGCGGGTTTAAAAAATGAATTTGACCATAAATTTAAAAAAGAAGAAAGAAATCTAATTCGCCTTTTTATTTTTGTATGCTAGTTGTAGATTTTAGAAAGTCTTTGACTTTGGTAATAGCCTACTGTATGTAGTGCAATGCAATTCGCCGCCGTTAGCTAAATTACACTTACATTGAATGTTGAGGGTCATCTGTAGACTTTCCGCAGGTAAACAGAGTGCATTGTCAAGGCCGACGATATGGCTTGGCTGCAGTGTTGCATAATTGCATCAAAATAGAAACGTCAAAGTTGCAGCCCACCAACACCAAGGCCGCAGATCCAGACAGAAAGTTGCATTTCAAAGTAGCCTACAAACTGATGCAGACAGCTGATATTGGTTATGGCTAATATTAGTTTAGCAAAATGGACAGGGAGAGGCCTACAGAGCATAACGAAAACTGCGAGACACTATTTTAAAATGATAACACAAAGTAGAAAACAATTTTACTATTTAAAACCATAATTGTATATTTTGTAAAATGATAGAAAATAATGTTTTCGTTCACATATCATGTTTTGACCATATGACACTCTTTCCAAATAAGATTTGGTTATAAAGTAGTACGGTACACAATACCTTACTATTTATTTATCGCACAATTTCGGACTTTTGTGGCCTAATGTTTATACCTTGATAACATAATGTAGCCTGTTTTCATAAAGAAATAAATCCACCACTTTTATATCTTCGTAAATCTAAACCGACCCTCAACCTACATGCACATTTAGGATTAATCAATAAAACTTGTTCAGCATCTAAAGAAACATAAATGTTTTGAAAACTATTTTTGGAAGACGAGGTAAACAACCTAAATAACTTGATCAATGATCAAATAGGCAAAGGACTTTGACATTTAACATTTCAGTTTATAATTTTGATATTAAAATTTGCAATTCAATTTTGTATTAAATATTTGTTTTCCATTTTCTGTCATTTAACTTGATTACGAGAAGTAAGATATAAAACCGAAATGTTTGTTTCTGCATCTGGAAGGATAAAACACAAATATATTGCTGGTGCAATTAATTTGTACATTTAAGCTAAAGATTGTGTTTAAATTTTCACCAGAAATAAGGTAACGTAATTTATATTGATTGCTAAAACGTGTATAATTGATAGATTTTAAAGTACCGGAATATACACGAAATTTAGTAATAATTTTCTGTAAAATTAAAAATCTGTACAACTGTCATTCCGAATGACTTTCTAAGAAATCGGGACACGATTTCGACAATCCTGATTGTTCCTAATAACATCGGGACATGGGTCATCTTACAATGTAGGCAGAGGCAAGATCCAACAAATACATTTTCTGGTGTCTCAAAAACTTCTGGCTAACTTGTGTGTCTTCTGGAACACATTTTTTTTTTCAAATTATAGCCTTGATATCAAAAAAGGCAATGATCACGGCTTTGAGTTTTGACTTGCTTTGACGAGGTTGTCTTATTCTTGGTCTCAGGATCATACTACAAAATCCAGTCAGTAGTTTTGATATGCGTCAAGTTTCTCCAACACAACGTTCCTTGCAAAATCTTTTTGCTCTGGTGCGAGAACTCTTGGGACCATTTTTGCACTAATGTTTGTCATGTTAACAACCTAGTGCAACATTTTCCTTTCGGCGTCTTTATCAATGTTTACAGATTCAGCTATTATTATAAAACTGAGTCGGCGGTCTTTTAGAGCATTTGGTTCTACAATTTTCTTCGGTTCTTTAAATGCTAGAACATTCATCTTCGAAATTCTCACGTAAATCGCTGAATCTTTTCCACAGGCAGTCTTTCCCATAAGCTGTGGTAAGTATTTAAAAACAGTTTGTTCGATTTCACTATACACTTTAAATTGTCACTTTGTTCGTAGTTTTAAACTCAGCACTTTTCCAGCAAACTACAGAAACCACAACCGAACTAAACGACGATTCACAATCAATTGCTGCTTGTTATGCGAGTTCAGCTCTTTCAAGGTCATCACGAAAGCACTTATAACCGGTTCTCAGTTTCTACCGGTTAGTTTGTGAGGGGAAATCACAGTCTCGTTATTTAACACGTTCATTGCTAAGGACGCACATGTGAGCTTGACACTGAGCACTATGAGAAGCGGCCGACGCACAGTGCATTGCGTGCTTCGCACACCAATTTTAAGCATATGTGCTATGGACGCATATGTGCGTCCGCTTTAAAATATTAGTGATTATTACGTAGAAATGTTCAAAAATAAAAAATAAAGTAATTTCTACTCATTTAAACTATAAATAAAAAAAAATAAAAGGTCATCTCCTAGCACAGGAAATACGAAAAATGCGTAGCAATGAACGTGTTAATAGAAATACATGATAAACATAAACTATGATGGAAAATCCGGAAACTCCTTCGGAAAGTTATTGTTATATATCTGTTACCTCTTGGGATAGAAAGGAGACGTTATTAGCGAATTTCCATAGGAAAAATGAGCTATTGCAGTGGCCCTTATGGTGAGACTCAAGGTCGGGAGTAGCAAATGAGCACCGATCATGGTCCCCAGAACACGTTTTGGGTTGTCATTAAAATTCATATATATATATATATGTATATATGTGTTCGCACTCTAGCGGCCGCATTTTAAGTCCGATTTGGTCCAAATTTGGTACACGTGTTGGTTGTGTAAGTGGCTCGGACGAGTTCGTTAGCCAAAAAAATCCAACAACTGGAAGTAACTATTTTTTGAGACTTTTACTACGAGAATGATTTTTTTTAGAGTTTTTTCTAAAAATATAAATGTAGGATGTTATTCTGCACATTTTGTTTTTTTACGCGACCTTATAGCTCGCTTGGTTCCCCCAAAATCGATCAAAACGTGAAATACCATAGAAGTACCCGGTTCAAAGCCATGTGGTGGATTCTACCGTGGGGCTGGCGTGCGAAGCACGCAATGCTTTGTGTGTTGACAATACCCCTAAAACGGGGGTTGGCGTGCGAAGCACGCAATGTATTGTGTATTGAAGACAATCCCAATATGTGGAATGGCGTGCGAAGCACGCAATGCTTTGTGTATTGAAGATACTCCCAATATGCGGAATGGCGTGCGAACCATTTTGCAGCTATTCAGCACCGTCGTGAATAGACCTATTTCCCAAATTGTTGGTCGAAACCCTAAAATATCGGTCTATAAACTTAATTTTGGAAATTTGCTCAACTCACGTCAGCGGTTCAGCTGCGTGGTCGAATTATTATATTGTTCCTATTATATTGTAGGTACGGTAACTCCTAAAAAAGAAGTTTTCGGATAATGAAAAATAGCAGAAAAGTGAAAAACCTTCTGGAAAGGTCATTATAAATAATATAACTATAAAAGCTAGATACGCAAAATATGGAAGTATTGTTTCTTATTTTACTAATATGTAAGGTCAGACAGATTATTATTATATTCTAAAATGATAATAAAAGTGAACAATACCTTAGGAGAAAACATGAATCCAAATACATTTTTATTGAAAATATCTTGCGTTTATTTTGTTTTACTACCGTTTAATGTATATTAGATTAAATAATATAGTTTATATTTAAATTGGCCAATTGCGTTCCAGTTCCAAGTGAGGTTGTAATCTTCAAAAGTTAAAATATTTTTTGATATTAAAGCCATGAGTTTTATTTGTTTATTTTGTTCTCATTAATAAATATTTGTACGTACAGAAAATGCACATGTAAAATTTTTACTTAGTGACCTTGTCATGTTACTTACGTTCAGAACTGGGACTTTACTAAATCTATGAGTTAATTCATTGAGGATGTAACTGTTAAGTAAGTATATTTATTGTATTTTTTACCTTTAGATTTTTTGCGACTTTTGATGACAGAAGGCAAGAAAAACACCAATGGGACTTTATGCTTATGGGTTGGAATGAGACCATTTGTATTTCTTCACAAGGCTGATGTAATACAAGTAAGAAATATACATTTTTTAAATAGGTTAGATACAATAGAATTTTGTACAAATTTTAAACAAATTCTTTTTCTATAAGTGATGTTATTTAAGTCAAAAACAGTTACTCTTTTTTGGATCAATGGACATACAGCCTTTGAGGTACCTGTATGGATCTGAAGTTTGGAAGGAAATCTACAAGAAAAGTTGATCAGTAAATAACTTTCCTAGAAAGTGAAATTATGGAAGCAGAAGTATTGTTTGTCTGCTGGTTAAATCTAAATTAACAGTTTAAAAAATTCTAGAGGTGGCATGGAGGCTCCTTGAAGTGAGGGGCATGGCATGATCAAATGTGTCAACAACCTTGCTACAGTATGAACTTCCAACTATACTCTATTCCACCAGCCGTGGCATTTGAC
>JAGFPH010000566.1:169770-271674 GCA_018207615.1 Philaenus spumarius
ATAACTAAAATGGTTTTCAGTTAATAGTGAAGGATAGAATTATAAAATCATTTTTAATATAAGAAAAGTCTACACTGAAGTATCTTTCAATTGGTTATGTAGAAATACTATATTCTACCTTTTAAAACGTTTTTGGGTTGAGTCCAGTAGCAGAGGTGACACTTATTTTTTGTTGATGTAAATTATGTGAAGATGACAATAAAGCTATGTAGTGTACGGTACCTCATCAGTATAAAGTCATAACACATCTGGCAGTTACAGTATAAATTGTAAATTGTCAAAAACTATAAATAAAAGTTTCTCCAAACCCTAAAATGAAGAAAAACGTGTTAAAAAGGGGAAAGTTAGAATACCTACCTTCATATATTGCTGAACACAACCTCTAAACCTCTGATAATGTACTGTAGTTGACCAGATTCTGATATAGATGTACAACTAACTTGTGATCAAACGAAATATGCTGCTCTAAGAAATAACCTTATTGACTGAACTAAATTAAAATAACTATTTGACGCATTGAAATTAAATAAATTTAGCATTTTATTTAGGTGGACGAATACACTGGCAGGTCCACATCAAGAAACGTAACTGTAGTTGCGATGTGAAGAGCCGTTCAAATAACTTTGATGTTCGAGATAAATGTTTATGTCTTCTTCCTGTTTTGATGGCACTGACCAAAGGTTATATACCGTATACTACTAACTTTTTCAATAAAAATTACATTACATTTAAATCCAACTTAAAAGTGTTTGACAACCAATGATGGGTGTAAGAAAAAATTGATGTTCCAGATCTTTTCATTATTAAAGGTGTCTTTGATTTTCGAGCTTTCTATTCATATGAAAAACCGCCTTAGAGTGAAAGCATTGATTAGAAATGTTTACAAATATTTTCAATATAGTTAAAAAGAAACAATTTCAACACTTTCAACAATTTACTCAATTTTAAGACCAGAATTGTTAAGACCTTGTCAGACAAGGTGGCTATCCTTACTGACTTGTTCAAAGAATCATAGAACACTATTCAGCATTATAGTTATATTTTCAAGATGAATATTTAATGGACAAAATGCATAAGCAATATGTTAAAATTTTACAATATTAAATAAACTGTACCTACTTTCCTTAAAACATATTCTCCCTATATATAATATGGACGTGCACTTAGAATGCCAATCAGATAAGCCCAAAGTTCAGTATCTTTATACCTTCATTAAATCAATATATAGAACAATTTTGGATTTCTACATTTATTCTAAGTACTTAAAATAGACAGACTCACACAACTACAATACTGGAATCTTTCAAATTTCACTAAACACTTACAAGTTTATGTGGCTGCAAAATGCACTATAATTTCTTGGTAATGCAAACTTATAGCTTGCAGAAACTGAAGTCTGAGTAAAAGATTTTAGAATTAACTGTCTAAACTTCTATGTGGAATGTTCACATCGTATTTACTCAAAGTTTCCGATTAATAGCAGTTCTGTACAAAGTCTAAACATCTTCAATTTCTAGACAGGAAAAAATAGAAATGCTATCTTTAGTTTCATCTTTCTTATTTCCTTGACAGGTGATTTAATGTTGGCAAACACAACCATACAATTTACAATTAAAATTGTTCTAATTATATTATCAATATTATTATGAAGTTTTAATTAAGTTGGCATACAAATTTTTACTTTGAAACTTTAAGTTATTTTTGTGAAGAGAACAATAAAATGTCATATTAATCAATATTAGATTCTACAATGAACTAAGTGCAGCATAATTTTACTTTCACTATAGTATAGAGAAAGTATAGTGATCACAAAAAAATCGATGTTGAAATTTTGTGGAAATATCCGTTTTGGGACCCTCTGAGCCAAAAAAAGTGGTTTTTACAAAATGTCTATCTGTATGTATACAAAGCTAGAGAGAAAACTATTCGATCGATTTCGAAAACATTTGCACCAAACATGTCAATTAGGCCTGCTTAGATGCACAAAAAGGATTTTGAAAATTTTTGAAAAATAACCCTCTTTTTGGCCAAAAAATCAGTTATTATTTTTTATAAAAAAACCCCTGTAACGATTTTGATAAAATTTGGTATATTTCTAGCCCTTAATCCTACTATATGCAAAAAAACCTCATCTTTCTAAAAATTCTCATTTAGGTAATAATAATAATAATAATAACAGATTTTTAGGGGTTTTTTGGCCAAAAATTGGGTTGATTTTCAAAATTTTTCAAAATATTTTTTCGTACATGTTTACAGGCCTAATTGTCATGTTTGGTGCAAATTTGTTCGAAATAGATGGAATAGTTTTCTCTCTAGCTAATAATAATAATAATAATAATAATAATAATAATAATATTTATTAGTTACTCTCCTACTTGAATGTATCCCCTCTCCTACTTTAATACAATTATGAAGTCACAGTGAATCTGTTTAATAATTTGAATACGTTTGTGAGAAAGTATGTGCCAGTTTCTGGTACCGTTTGTTTCTAATATACCTATTAAGATTAACAGGTGAGTGAAATTTAATTTCATCATAAGAATGTGAAAATAAAATGATATATAGGTTTACAATATTTCATATTTGCAACCATAGCCAACATCACATTTCTATATGTAAATATAACTGTAGAGAAAATTGTATAAATGTGTGGTAAAGTCGGGAAATTTTGATAGGTTCGGTGAGCAAAATTAATTTTTGCACCTTCCAACACTATCATATTTTTGCCAAAGGTAATGATGAATATATATTTTTAAATAAAGTGTGGTGATGGTATGTTTTTGAATTATGATTATGTTGTAGCAATTAGTTCTATTGAGAAATGTTTTACGTTCTTAAAAAATCTGTAAGGTTTTAAAAACACACTTTTCCTTTCAAAGAGAAAGCGCTGTGTATCCTTAAATTGAGCAAAATTTGAAAAATGTTACCATCAATCACACCAAACAAAATAATTTATAAAAATAAGAAAAACTTACATTTTAAGAATATAAAGGAATTGGGTTTGTGGGAAATAGGTACAGAAAACCCTTATTAAAATTACAGTGAAAGCAATTAAGGAGTTTTTGTAGCTTACAATACCTCCATAATGGACTAAAATATAATTCATTATTGCCACTGTAATAAAAACAAACAGAATATTAATTTCATTTATTTACAGTAAGCATAATTGTTGTACAATAACAAATTTTATTTTAACTTATCAAAAAGAAGTTTATTGTTTTCAGAAATCAATATTAATACCCTACTCATAAAACCAGAAACCCAGGTAGTTAAGATAATAATTTCAACTATTCCTCCTTAGGTTCGTTTAAAGTGTTTAAGTTTGAACTTCACTACATTATACATTTTAAAATATTTCCTTAAAAAACAAGCTATTCATATTTCATTAATGTGTAGATTTTAATGTGTGTTTTTTATAAATCTTTGCACTTGTCAATATATTTAATTCACCCCATATTATAATAGATTTTAATTTCAGGGCCATGACACTATATCTTCTGCTATTTCCTTTACTCTGTTTATACTTGGCCACAATCCTGAATGGCAGGTTAGTTTAGATATATTGTAGATCAATAGAATTATATGAACTAAAACTTCTTGACTTAATATATTAATTATGTTTTGTTATTAACTAGCCTTAATAAAGTATAAGCTTCATATATTAAATATTGAAGAGACTGCATAGTAGTTAATTAGTACTGTACAGTCTTCTTTAGCAACATTATAGATTAAATAAATAGTAATAAAATTATTATTGTGAAGTTAGCTTAGAAAATTCATTGTCACTTATCATTAAGTACGATTTACAAAAAGAAGCAATTCTAAAATTAATTGTTGAGAAACTGTATATTAAATAATTTGTACAGTTTCTCGAGTACAATTTTCATGTCAAACTAGTATCAATATCGACATTCAACCTTTGTAATTATATTATATTCAAACACGAAATGTTATATAATTTTTGGAAAAATTGTACCTATGAAAATAATAATATGACATGTAAAATATTTTACTATTACAGTAGAGTGTCGATAATCCAAACGTCAATAATCCGAAACATCAAAAATCCGAACGCGTTCTGAGGCAGCCCCTGCAAAAATTTTGTTTTCGTAAATTCCAACTATTGCGTTGTTAAAAATTTCATAAAAATCTTACCTGCTCTCACATGCCCTCATAGCAGAGTGACTGTCAGTATTTCCACTGTCACGCTAATAAGCTGCTTTAGCGCTAGTAGTAAACATACAGAAAGTTTATTCATTTCTCGTTGTGTAATCATTATAACAGTGTGTCGTACATACAGTATTATTTAATTTTTTTGTGTTAACTACAATGTACAAGTGAACTTTTAATTATGTACTGTACTGTAATTGAGAGTTACAAGTGTAATCATGTTGGCCCTACTGTGTACGTGCAGGTTTTTCTAAATCATAATATATAAGTAGTCTTACATACTGTATTGTAATTACATTTCCTCTTGTACTGTTTAACCACTTTAATCGATTAAAGGGAATATATTTTAGCCTAAATGGCTTTTTCTTGGTTTGTTTTAAAAAATCCGAACAAATTGATAACCCGAACCTCCTCGGTCCCAATTAGTTCGGATTTTTGACGCTCTACTGTAATTACACATTTTGTTCACAAAACGTTTCTGAAGTTTTTCAACCAAGTGATCACATCACATCCCATGCCAAGCAAATATTGATTTGAAAATTGAATCCGGTGGAGCCCAAAATTAAGACCTTTCATGCATTATATTATTATATTATAAGGTCTAATGTAATATAATAATAATATAATCTTACATGATGGTGTTTTAATTACAAACCAACTTAAAGCTTTAAAACAAATAATCTCCAAAAGCACCAACCACTGATTGCAGTACCATGATAAATAAAACAAATTACATTGGGTCTCTTTGTCGTACATTATCTTGTAGTTACTTTAGTATTCTTAATTGAAGAACTCAAAAGGCTTAATACTTTACATAATGTGACATCCATATCTACCATTTCTGTAAAGAGTTTACTTCTCAGAGTTACATTATATGTTACTTTAAAATCAATGAAGAGCACACAGACTGGATTTTTGACTGGGTCTTGTCTTCTCATATCTGCCTCACAGAAAATATTTGGTCTGTGGTTAACCAATTACCAAGGAAACCTCCTGAGCATTCTCCAAGCTTGTCTTTAAAATATAGTACCAGCCTATTATTAAATGTATGCGACTACCGACTATGGATTAAATTTTTAGTCATACAATAAATTTATAATATAAACAACCATAAAAGAGAGAAAAGTAACCAGAGAATTCTTTATCTATTATAGTTAAGTGAAGGTATGGCTGATTTTTTAAACTTATGTGACTATATCATACTTTTAAGTAGTTTAATATTATGATGTTTAATGAAAATGACTTCGTCATTACAGGACAAAATTGTTAAAGAAATACAAGTTGTATGCCCAGACTTAGTTAATAAACATCCAACATATGACAAAGTTAAAAAACTTGATGTTTTGGATAGATGTATAAAGGAAGCTTTGAGATTATTTCCACCTTCACCTTTGGTTGGAAGGACAATACGATCACCTTTAGAAACATGTAAGTTTGCTCTCTAGATTAGTTTTTAAATGTAATTTTTCAGGTTGTCCTCTTGTTGTATTGAAAACAGTTTATATTCTAGAATATCTATATATTATATTATGAAATTATTCTGTGCAGAATAGAATAATTAAACAATTTGATTGTCCTGCAAATTACTAAGCCTAAATATACATTATTATGACATACAAATTAAGATAATTAATTGTAAAGTTATGCTGAATGTACATCCATATGAACAAACTTTATAACCAGCAGATATTATCTAAAGAATTTAATTACAGTAATTACTACTAATACAATATCTAGACATATTACATTATAAGTTTTATACATTTTTTGTACTATAAAAAACTATTGAGCTTGACTTGTGAGAAAGTACGGTAACTAGAAAAATAAAACCTGAACATAAAATCTCACAACAAATATGTTTACTAACTTCAAACGCATTTCGATGACAATGTCACCATCCTCAGTGATGCACGGGCTACAGTAGTCAAACTATAACTAAGTTATTAACTGTACAAATATTGATTAAAAATATTGGTTACAATTGAGTTAGTTATAGTTTGATTACTCTAGTCCGTGCAGCACTGAGGATGACAGCATTGTCGTTGAAACGCGTTTGAAGTTAGAAAACCTATTTGTTGTGAGATTTCGTGTTCAGGTTTTATTTTATCTATTTTTTTGTACATTAGATATAAAAAACAAACAAAGGACATATCAGGATAAAATGCCAAGTGATATTCAGATATAAAGAAGAATGTCTATGCTCTCTTCTTGGGAAGAGCTTTAGATAATCATAACTTATTGGACAAAAACATTCATGTTTGAACTTGTCATAAATAGTTGATGTTGTATAATAGCTTTCACTAGCTCTCGCCATCTTTATTCGTGCTTCCCAATAGAGGCCAGGCAGGTCCTTTCTCTTTTGCTTGTACTTATCTAATTTTCTGCAGACCAGAAGGTGGTGCATGGTAGAGTTGGGGCACAGTGTACAGTTGTCTCAGTTTAATATGTTTATTCTTTTTAGATGCTCGACTAGGCAGTCATGGTCAAATTTCAGACGAAAGATTGCAACTGATGTACTTCTTTGGAGGATATTAATTTTTTTATGAAGGTTAAATACATCTTTATAGGGTTTGTGCTTTATATCTTTCTTGACTCTGTTGGTAAATTCAAGGTGTGATGTTTGTTTTGGGGCATTAATCCTTACTTCCAACTTCGGGACTCTTCTTGGTTTCTGTATTATGCAAGTTCCTTGCTTAGCCAACATATCTGCCAGTTCATTGCCCTTATCACTTCTGTATAATGCAACCCACTTCAGTGTTATTTCCTTGGTGACATGTTTGACTGTTTTATATTTATTCTGGATGGATTCCATTAGTGAGCTTGAGGGTGTATCGTTGTTAGCAATAGCCTGTAATGCTGACTTGGAATTGACCAGGATAACTGTTTTGTTGTTTAACCAAGGTTTCATTAACTGTAAACAGCTCAGCTTCAATACAGTGGTGTCTGAGTTTAACCCGAAATAGTGGTGTGGACTTTACTATTCCTGTTATTATTCGTAGGCAATTGTTTTAAATATTGTTTCGAGTTTCTTCAAAGTATCATTGCTAGCTGAGGTAAGCATTTCCCCAGCATATAGACTAGGGGTTCTCAACCTGAGAGGCGCGAGTGTATTAAAAAAAATATTCAAATAATGTCAAGGACAAACAGTGAAATGTTTGTCTGTTTTATATTTATTCTGGATGGATTCCATTAGTGAGTTTGAGGGTGTATCCTCTCATTAATGTTGTGAAAATGACTGGTATTACATGCCAACCTAAAATGGATCCTGTATTACCTCAAATAAATTTGTAATATAGTTCAAAATAAAGTTATGTGTAGTAATATAACATTTTGTGTGTGAAATTATCTATATTTTCATTTAATAACCAGCTTCAGCTATCCTAACCAGCTTCAGTTTCAAATTACAATTGTATTACTTGCATAACCACATATGGTGATGGTATGGGATGGAGGGGGGGGGGACCTCACATCAGTGTTCAAAGGGAGGGCACAGAGCCTGAAAGGTTAAGAACCCCTGATATAGACAATTTGCTTTAATATATGATTTATAAGTTTGAGCAGGTCAAGTATTCCTCCTCATTTTATTCCTGCAAGTCCTTTTAGTATGTTATTTTTGGAGGAGATTCTTGATGTGATGTAATTTGCATGATCCTTTAGATAAAGTTTATTTCAAGGATGACTCCTAGGTACTTAAGGCTTCCACGTTGTTGGAGTGCCGTGTTTTTTACTTGGAGAGGTATGTCTTGTATTTATGTTTTTAGTGAAAAGAACTGGTTATTTTTTTCCGAGTGTTCCGAGAAATAGTTCCTCTTTGCCTTTTGTAATTGTTTGATATACAATGCGTTTGCTCTTCGTCATTCTTGCACGATGTTTGTGTTATTGGATTTACCTGCTCTTAGTACAGTACAGTTTCTATAATCCAGCCGTTCAATTCTCCGGCATGTCCAGTAATCCGGCGCTGTGTTTCCGCCGATGAGTCAGTAAATTTCTAGAAATTTCTAAAACATGCCTAGACGTGAGTCTACACAACAACAGTACAGTAGTACGTCGGCGTCTGCTATGGGAAGTTGAATACATTGTGATTGTTGCGAGTGAGTCAAGTGAAGGCCGTGTTGTGAGTAGTACATACAATACAATCTACAAGTGCAGTGCGATGTCGGGAAAACGTAAGCATGTTACGCTGACTTTAGATAAAAAGTATGCAATTTTAAAACGGTTGGAAAAGGGTAAGAAGTTGGTTGATTTGTCTAAGGAATAGGCTACAATATTGGGCGTGCATTAAGAACTATATACGACATTAAGAAGAGAAAGGAGAAAATTGAATCATTCTTTAAGAGGGGTAGTGAATCATCTTTCAAGATAAAAAAGACATTAAAAGCAGGTGAATTTCCGCAAGTAGAAGACGCATTTTATGCTTGGTTCGTGCAAGAAAGGAGCCATCACACACCTATTTCAGGTGATATTATCATGGAAAAGGCAAAAATATTTTATAAAAAAATTATGAAAAAGGACGACTTCCGTGCAAGTGTCGGGTGGTTAGATAAGTTCAAACGGCGCTTTGGAATTCGATTGTTAACTTTAACTGGAGAAAAACTTTCAAGTGATGTAGAGGCTGCAGAGCCTTTTGTTACAAAATTTAAAGAAACTGTCAAAGAAATGGATTTAGGCCCAGATCAGATTTACAATGCAGAAGAGAGTGGTCTGTTCTGGCGTCTTTTGTCGAAAAAAACCTTTGTTCATAGGGAGGAAGGTAGTGTCACAGGTCGCAAGTTGGCAAAAGATAGAATAACTTTTATGCCGTGTTGTAATGCTAGTGGCACACAGAAATTATAATTGCTGGTCATTGGGAAAGCCAAAAAGCCAAGGGCTTTCAAAAACGTACAGTTGCCGGTTTCATACACAAATTCAACCAGGGGATGGATGACGAAAACTCTTTTCTCGGAATAGTTCCATAAAACATAGTTCCATCGGTAAATAAGTTTTTGAAAAAACAGAAATTGCCTCAAAAAGCCCTTTTAGTTCTTGACAATTGTCCTAGACATCCTGATGAGGACGAGTTAAAATCTAAGGATGGTAAAATCATTGCTTTATTTTTTCCCCCCAATGTAACTCCGTTACTCCAACCTATGGACCAAAATGTGATCCAAACTATAAAAAAAGTTATAAAAAATCCTGTTGTACTGTGTTCTATCAAAAGAGGGGAGTATTGTTACAGTTTTGAAGGAAACCAACCTCAAAGATGTTGTTTTTAATCTTGCAAGTGCATGGGAAAAACTTTCAACAAAAACAATTGTTTGTTTGTGGGCAAAGTTGTGGCCTTCTCTGGATTTATTACAGGATTATAAAAAAAATTCACAACCCTAAATTATCAGAGATGTTGAGCTAAATGACTTGAGAGAAGCAATGACCGAACAACTAGTAGACAAGCCTGATGATCTGACATCAGCTGATGTGAACGCCTGGAGGAGCAGACGACGAGCAGTGTCAAATCATGACAGATGATGAGATCATCGAAGACGTACTAGACAGCAGTGACCTGGAGGAGGGGGAGGAGGGCGGAGCCAATACGGCAGCTGCACACACAGTAAACATGGACTCGGCGCTTTGTGCCTATAACTGCAATAACTTGGGCGGAAGAAAACGGAGTTTCAGCTTCCGCCATATTGACGCTCAAGAGGCTTCAAGAAAATGTTTTAAAACTTTCCTTTAATGCAAAAAAGCAGAAAAGCATTACAAACCATTTTGCTGTTGTTTAAGTAAATGTAAAGTGTACAGTAGGTAATAAATTTTCATTTTGCGTGTAGGGCCTACAGTATTTAGTGACTGACTTTGTTCATTGATTTGTTCATCGATTAAAATACATACTGTACTGTACCTTTCTGTTTCATATCATAGTTTATTTTTCGTAATAATTAACGAAATTTCATTATACAGTACATAGTTTTCGTAAGCAATAAAAATGTAGTGCAATGTTAAATTTCTTAATTCACTTCCACTAATCCGGTATCTTCGGTAATCCGGCCCTACTATCGAGATCCTACTGTATATTCCTTCTTTTCCTGAGGGCTTCCAGCTTTTTGCTCCAAAATGGTTTGTAGTTTTTTGACACTCCTTCTGGGGAAGTATTGTTTTGCGGCTTCCAATAGAGCAGTGCAGAAATACTGCAGCTATATCTCAGAACTATCTTCCACATCTACCTCATCCACTTTTAGTTCTACAGCGTGCTGGAAGAGTTACACTGGGGTCATAAAAAGAGTAAGATCCTCTTTCCACCATTCTTTCAACAATGGCAGGTCATAGGTTCACTGCAGTGTTGTGTTGTGAATTATCATCAATCCTATACTTTTGAAAAGTGAAGTTGTCATTTCATCTTAGATTTATTAAGACTTAAAAATCAGATTTGAGATGATTGTCTCTCAAACCATAGTGTATGATTTATGCAAGTCATTTAAAGAAGGTAAGATAAGAGTTGAAAGCAAACTATATTATGCTTGTTGGCTGAAGACTTTAACCTGTGAAGATAAACTTGTACAATTTTGAGATAATAGAAGCACTACTATCAGATGAATCACTGAGAAATTTGAAATAAGTGTTGGTGTGACCAGTCCACAAAAGTCATGAAAGTCCCCAAAAAGTCATAAATTGGATAAAAGGTCATGAAAGTTTCCAAAAAGGCAAGATTTATTGTCTAATATCTCCGTTTTTTCCTGTCTGAAATTGAATTTTCCGTGCCCCACAGATTGTACTGTATCGTAGTAATCACACATGTAAAACTTGTGACAACTCTAATTCAAAGTTCAATAAAGATTCATTATTTCATTCATTTAGTTCACTTGGAAGAGATATTATTTTGATCGATACATAAAATAAGTAGTAGAGGTTCTGTGAATCGTAATGAACCAGTTCTTTTTGTTATAGAATAGAATAGAATAGAATAAATTTATTACAACACAATTTTACAAACAAACAAAAGAAATACATAATAGAACCGTGTTGTAAAAGCAACCCCAACAGGTAAAAAAACCCAATTACTGGGGCGCCATCTATACAAAAATAAAATACGTCATGCCTAAATTAATTAAAACTATGAAACAAATAACTAAACAAAACAACCAAATACATAATCAAACAACAAATAAACAATAATAATGAAAACATAAAAACTAACATATTATACCTAGCTGTTGAGTCCCATCAAAACTTGCAAACCCACAGTCAGCGCTGGTTTAATGCAGACAAAGTCTCCCTGCGGAACCTCGACAAACCCCAGGAAACATCCACCTTGTGAGCGACCAAATTGTACAGAGTCTAACAAATGAGCTTTTCTAGAACTGGAGAGAGGGAAAAATCTTTCGAAACGTTGATCTGGATTATTTGTACAACTGTTTGGAAACTTCTATCTCATGCATGTTTTCTTTGTTATAAAACAAATAATTTCTTAATGAGTATCTAGACAGTATGATTTTAATTTTCATATCTGTACATTTTCGTAAGACATCAATATACCATATATAATTTAGATATGCTTGAAAATGAGGTCACCAAATTTGTGTGTAAGGTCTCCTAAAACCCCCTCAAAAGTAAAGGAATAAAATTTGTATTATCTGGTAGACACCCTGTAATATGAAAACCTAAGTCAATAATTATTTTATACTTGCAATGTAAGGTCTTTACCTTTTAGGGCTTAAACACAAAACAGATTTGTTGCATAACCGAAAAGCTTCTACAGTATCATGAAAAAAATAAAAATAAATTTGAAGACTCTAAAGTAACTTGGGATCAAACATATTAGTTTGATCCCATAAGGATCATTCCACAGTCAAAATAAGGAGCAAACTAAGGCAAGTAACGTCCAAGCTCACATGCCATGGAAATCAAATGCATATTTTCAACTGAAAGTGAGGCTAGCAATGAGTTTTAAGATATATTTACAAATAGACTTCCTTTTAAACTACTGCAGTGATGATCAAAACCTTGTGAGAACTAAGTTGAAGTCCAACTTCATCTTCTATATAGTCCTTTGCCATTTGGCTAACTAAATTTTTTTAAGAATGAAGAAACTCAATTAAAATTAGGATTTTTGTGATGAAAAAATTCAAAATATATACCTAGCAATAAAGCTGTGAGTACAATAATGCTTTGGTTTTATATTTAGTTGCAATCTCTAAACTTTCATTATTCAAGCTCGAAACAATAAAACTTGAGGTATGTTTTCCTTAGTTGTTTCATCTGATATTTAAATACAGTAATAAATTAAACAGCATGAAAGTATATTGTTTATTCACTTTGAATATCTAGTAAAAAAGCAAAAAAAATTGCTGTATCATACCTGGCAGCCTTTAGGATATATTTTAGCTGTAGTGAAAGTACGAAGGGTTAAAAGCAAAAATTATAGTTTGGTACATAGCTCAGAATTCAGTTTTAGAGGTACATACTGATGGATAATTTTTATTATTCCATTTGATAGGGGAAAAATAGTACACAGGAGTTTACTTTATTTGCAATTTTATGTGATCATAATACTGTAGTTTTATTTGACCAATTTGATGATTTTATGAAAAATACTAGACATAGTATAAAATTTTACATAATCCAACCATTTAACAAAATAATACAAGTAAATAAAACAGATTGAAATAATAATGACCTAATATAATTTGTCTACAGCGGCTGGAGTATTAGTGCCTGGAACAACTGCCGTATTGAACATATTACTGCTTCACAGGGATCCTGAAGTTTTCCCTGATCCTCACAAGTTTGATCCTGACCGGTTTTTACCACAAAATGTACACAAAAATCCATACTCTTATATTCCTTTTAGTGCAGGACCGAGGAACTGTATAGGTATGTTTACTATTTCTTCACAAATAAAACATATTTTATAAAGAAACATTATCATTTAATAGTTAATAGAAACTAAATATTTAATTGTCAAACTGTAAAACCCAAATATGTTTATGTAAAATTGAAATTTAAGATGTGATGAACTGAGATAAACTGTAATGATCAGTGAAAATTCAAAGTTTGGTTATTAATTAATAGTAACCAATTAATAGTTTGGTTTATTGTGATAGCAATGTCATGTGCTGTGATGTTTTTAGTTCTGCAAGTAGACATTTTTCATGTTTTGTATATATACAAAAATCATGACATGTGAAGTATATTAATCTAGGATTTTATAAAACTGCTTTTTATAGTTGACAAATTTCAACACTTCCTAGTTGGAAGGATTAAATATAATTCACAATAAAGATGCGTTCACATTTCAAATTACACTCAAACTCAACTTATGCTCACAATAAAATCCATGTCAATTAAGGAAGAAATTCACGCCAAGGAATTATTATCAAGCCGGCAGTATAATTTACATTTAAATGAGAGCACACTCATTGCTGGAATCTTTACCGAAAATCATTTGAACGTAGCTTATAACTTGATTGATTTCTTCCTCTTAGGTGTGTGGTCTAGTCCTTATGCCTCAAAGAAGACATTTCAAGATCTTCACCATTTTTGATGACAAACCATGTACATAAAGCTTGTAAAACAGAGCATGCCTGTTCACGAGATCAAATGCATACAAAAGTCAATAAAAAAGGCAAACACTTCCTGCCGCTTTACACTCAACCCTATACTGATCAAGTTCATCAAGTAAATATATTGTGTGTAGTAGAATTATTTCTTCTAAATCCTAAACCCTTATTATTGACAAATTATCGATCCACGCTAGCAAAGACAATAGGCCTTGAGTTGAAAGAGTATTAGAAGAAATCATTAAAATGGTATCAAAGTTAGATCATTAGAATAACATAATAGACCATTCATGTATTTTTCAAAACCATGTGAAGAAATGCATACTCACCACCATAACCTGCTTCTTTACAACGAAGTGAGATGGCTTTTAAAAGGTAACAAATTAATTAATTTTTTTTATAAATAAAAAAGAAATATTAGTATTCTTCAACATGAAAACAAACCAGAATTGAAGAATGTTTTATCCTACTTCCATGAAGAGGGCATTCATGATGTGGCATGTGTTGAGTTAATGACAAGATATGATACAAATCTTTTAAGATCGGTCTTGCTGAGAGTTTATTATCTAGGGTCCTTTGCGCAGACTTTTGGCCGGAAGGCACCCTAATTCACGAATATTTCCCAGGGCGTTCTGACAGATACACAAAAAGTAGAGTATTTTTTAGGGAAAACTACCACCTCCCAAAAATCAAATTAGTTGAGAAATTTCAATCTCCTGAGACATCGATTTATCTAACCTCGATTGATGGACAGTCCTGTGACAACATTAGTCTCCTATATTGTAATGCTCAAAGTTTAAGAAACAAAATTTTGGAACTTGATATGATTCTGAAGCCTAGGACTGTCAAGGTTTTGTGCGTTTGTGAACATTGGTTGACTAAAGATGACTACATCTACTTTAAACCTGATGGTTTTGAGGTTGGTAGCATTTATTGCAGGGAAATCATTAAACATGGCGGTGTTGGTGTTTTTTTTCAAATGATTTATCTTTTGAAGTTGTTGATGTACGGCGTTTTTGCATTGAGAAACATTTTGAGGCCTGTGCAATTAGGATCAAGGATCTTAGACTGGTTGTCATGTGCATCTACAGAACACCGGATGGTGACATTCACCTATTTCTTCACAATATTGAAAGTGTGTTATCTAAAGTATCCTGTCATAACTATAGAGTGGTCTTATGTGGTGATATAATTATTGAAGCCACTGGATGTGAGTTGCAGACAAGTAGACTGCATAGCACGCTTAGGTCAGTTGGTTTTTATTGCACAAATTTCAAGCCTACGCGAGGAAACTCGTGTATTGACAATGTGATAACTAATATCTGCCCACTGACGGCTTGATGTTGATGTTAAGGTGTTGGATTTTCCTTTTTCTGACCATTGTTTTCTCGGTACTAACCTAATCCTATTTAAGGATGTATACCGTACTTGCGGGAATGGTAACAAAACTACTTTTAGAAGTTTTACCGAGTCTAAGATGTTGGAATTTAGGCAGTGTTTATCTAATCTAAACTGGAGAGAGGTTCTTGATAACAAAGATGCTGAATCTATGTTTAGCTTATTTCACCACATTTTTGTTTACTGGATGGATGTCTACTTTCCAGTGAGAGTTGTGAATGATATGACTCCGCGAAAGCTGCAAAATAGATGGTATTAACCTGATCTTAGTGCCTTGAATAACCAAGTCTTTGCTTTCTATTACCTGATGAAAGCAACTAATAGTGAGAAAAGTAAGGCAAATTATCTTAAAGCTAAGAAACACTATAAATATGCTTTAGTTGAATCCAAGAGAAGATGGAATGAGGATTATATTGCTGCATCGGTAAACAAGAATAAGGCAGCATGGCAACTGATTAGAAATGAAGGACGATCAACCAGAATGGCAGCTAAATCTCCCACTGCTGAAGATTTTGATGTTTTCTTCTCTGAAGTGATACACAAAGTGCGTACTAAGATACCTAATACAAATGTAACTGACACTCAATTGTTGGGTAATTTTAAAGTCACTAATGTTGGTTTTAGTTGGAAAAGGATTAATGATGGTGACATATTAAATGCAGTGAATAAGTTAAAATCTTCTAAGTCTAGAGATATTTATGATATTTAAATTTTTTTGGTTAAGCATGTAATTTGCAGTATTGCTCTGCCACTGGCTATTTGTCTTAACACCTGTGATCAGGAGGGTACCTTTCCTTATGAACTTAAGATGTCTAACTGGTGCCTATTTATAAGGAGGGTGATAGAAGCAGGATGGAAAGCTATAGACCGATTTCCCTTGTGCCTATATTTTCAAAAAAATTTGAAACCGTGTTCAAATTGCAGTTAAGTGATTTCTTTGAAGTAAATAATCTCTTTTCGGCAAGTCAGTTTGGATTTAGACCTGAAATGTCTGTCAGTGAGAAACGCAATGGATGTACTGATTTCTTACATCTTAGAAGGTTTTGAAAATGGGTTAGCCACAACTGCTGTAATGTATGACTTAAGCAAAGGTTTTGATTGTGTGTATCATGACATTTTATTGAATAAATTGAAGTATTATGGGATTGCTGGGTCCGAGAATGATTTCTTAAAATCCTACCTTTCTGATTGATGGCAAAAGGTCTTTGTTAATGGTGTATTTTGCTCTGGTAATTAAATTAAATTTGAAGTGCCTCAGGGTTCGGTCCTTGGTCCCTTCCTGTTTTTAATTATGATAAATGATCTGGAGGCAAATGTCTGCTTCCGGGTGGCCATGTTTACAGACGATGTGACTTTTTTCAATCTGACCAATGTCTAAAATCTTTGAAAAAATACACTGGTACAGTCTTGCATGAAGCCAATGTTTGGTACAGTGCCAACAAATTTTTATTAAATGTAGACAAGACACACGAAATTGTGTTTACCCTTAACAGGGCTATGTGCGAGGCTAATGATAAACCAGTTAAACTGCTTGGCATGCATTTAGATGTAAAGTTGACTTGGGGGCAGCACATTGACTCTGTTTGTAAAAGATTGCCTAAAGCTTTGTACCAGATTAGACATTTAAGAAACTGTTTACCTAAAAGCTATCCACGAACTGTTTATTTTGCCTATTTTCATAATGTACTATTGTTTGGGCTTCTATTTTGGGATAATTCAGCAAAAATCGACACAGAGTGTTGCTCTTGCATAAAATAGCTATTAGACTGATCACATTTAGTCAGTGGCGTAGGAAGGGGGGTGCGGGGGGGGCGGACCGCCCCGGGTGCCAGCCCTGTAGGGGTGACAAAAAAATGTTCTTAAAAGGCTTATCATTAGGGCGTGTTTTACTAAAAAGGAAAACACGTCGGAATGATTTTAGCTGTAGTTTACGTTCGGTTGTTACAACTGTGGCTGCATTGCAATTTTCTTTTCGAACAGGAAGTGTATAATGGTTACTATGGGGGGGGGGACAGTGAGCAAATAGTAGGCCTACGATCGAGTCGGGAAGGAGACACAAGGTAAGGGGGTGAATGGAGCAGGGTGTTTCTACTGCACCTGCCACTGCCACGAGTATCCAGTGTTGCCAGACACACAATAATTATCGTATTTGTACTATAATTTGAGGTGTCGGTACGATATAAGATACTAAGTTACTATCGTCGCTAAAAGTACGATAATTTTGTTTTGCTAGAATAATGTTGATACATTTGAACCCACAGTGTAACAAAGAGCTGACTTTAACTGAATTACTGACTCTCTAGATTAGCCATTATTTTGTCTATTGAAAACAGTGTAGCCAAAGAGATAAATTTTGATGAGGCTATTTCTCAGTTTGCAGAAAACAAAGTTAGAAAGAAGAGGTTCTAAAAAGAATTTTTTTAAAACAGTTCATTTTGTTAAAATTTCGCACATAAAAAAATCAGATTATATCATTTAACCACCTAAGTGTATGAAAAAATTAGAAAAAAATCATGTAGGCTTAAGTAAAATGCGAAAACTAAAACTTTTCCTTTCAAAATTTATATTTTCTCTTTAAACTTTAATAATAAACTAGGGGCTCTGCCCCTGGACGCTTCGCGTCCCAACCCCGCCTCGGCCTTCGGCCTCAGATGGCTGCTTCGCTTCGCTCGCAGTTGGAAAATGCGCTAAAGAATCTCGTTAATCTTTGGCTCGTTTGTACATAGGTGACCGAGCACAAATCAGCTGTTTTATTTGGCAGCTGACTCAAACTCATTAAACATTATCTCCATTAGATTAACATGGGAAATTTGATGGATTGTTTGGCGGAGCTCCTTCTCGGGTTAATAGCGGCTAAAGGGATGATTGGATCTTGAATCTGACAGAAAATCTCTCCTTTGAAATTTAATTTTCTACAACTTTTGTATTTAACATTTTTTGCTATCTCTTACCGTTTTCTTGCTAAATGCGCTCAAAGTGAGGAAATTAAGAAATAGAAAAATCTTTCCCGCCCAAAGGGTACTTGCAAAATTTAAAAATGTTAAATTCTGGCAATTTTCCCAAAAGTTTCTCGTCGAGAGCTTTAATTCAAGTATGAGGTCGAGGGGGGTACGATTACGGGAAGTGCCTAATAATTAATGTCAGTGAATCGGTGAAACCGTCTAGCTTTAAAACGTTGGGCGGAGCTTCCCTTCTCGGATAAATAGTGGCTAAATGGATGATTGGATCTTAAATCTGATGGAAAATCGTTAGTCTGAAATTAAATTTTCTACAACTTTTGTATTTAACATTTTTTGCTATCTCTTACCGTTTTCTTACAAAACGCGCTCAAAGTAAAAAAAATGAAAAATTTAAAAAATCTAAAAAATCTTTCCCGCCCAAAAGGTGCTTGCAAAATTAAAAAATGTTAACTTCTGGCAATTTTCCCAAACGTTTCTCGTCGAGAGCTTTAATTCAAGTATAAGGTTGAGGGGGGTCCGATTACGGTAAGTGCCTAATAATTAATGTCAATGAATCAGTGTTACCGTCTAGCTTTATATAAGTAGAAGTCCCTGCCCATTTTAGCCTTACTCAATGTAAACCAGGAATTAAAACTAATGGTCTAGGATAATGTTGTATGATATTGTAATAATAATGTTAATAGGACTACTATGTATAACAATTTTGTATTTCGTTTAAATTTATGTAAGTTATTTACATTAAAATGTTTATATACAAATTCTATAAAGCATTTACTTTTCCTTTCACTCCTTTGTTTTCATAATTTAAATACTTCAAATAACTTCTGTTAATTGTATGTTTCTACCATAAGACCATAAGCAAATAAGGCTCAACAATGTTTATTGTATAAAGTTCGGGGGGTGGGGGGTGGGGGTGGGGTGACAAGTTGAAATTCCGCCCCGAGTGTCACAAGACCTTGCTACGCCACTGCATTTAGTTCATGTAATGAGCATTGTAGGTCTTTATTTAAGCAGAGGCAGGTACCAACAGAACTGTCATAAGTCAATATGTTTTTGAATGTTTGATGGTCAACATCGAAACTTGGTAGATTGGTGATGAACCATAATGTGCATACCTACAAAACTAGAAAAGGCATGCTTATACATAAGCCCTTTGCTAGACTAAGTATAACCCAGACATCCTATCAATATATTGGTATGTCCATGTTCAATACGCTCCCTGTTGGAGCTTTTTCTGTAGACATTAAGAAATTTAAAAAAAATTATGTATGTCTGGATTTGTAATAATCCATTTTATAGTTTAAGTGAGTTTTTTCAGGCTGATGTCAGG
Organism: Philaenus spumarius; assembly: GCA_018207615.1. Taxonomy (NCBI): domain Eukaryota; kingdom Metazoa; phylum Arthropoda; class Insecta; order Hemiptera; family Aphrophoridae; genus Philaenus; species Philaenus spumarius. The sequence continues at coordinate 189,159 of JAGFPH010000566.1, forward strand.
AACATTGTTTTTTAGTATTGTTAAATGTTGCCCTGATTTTTGTTTAAGCTATTGTTGTGCTGTATTTTAGTAATTAGTGCATTTATGTTATTACTTGACAAGATCAATACACTGTAACATGTGTCTCTAGATTGATAAATAAATCAAATCAAATATAATAAAGATTTGCAAAAACTTATTTACAATCGTTTAAAGCCATAAGAAGAAAAATATAACATTATTCCACATACATAATAGTTCATTTCTACGACTAGATTTGAAATCCATTTGTAGAGTCAACATCAGAAATAAGTGAGTTCAGTCTTGCAGAAGCCAAAATATAAAAATTGGTTTACATAGCGATTGTATGTTAAAATTGAAGCAGTCAGAATATATAGGTCATTGATATGTCTCAATTCAGTCTTCAAAGCACTTAATAGGCCTATTTTATTTCAATTTCCAACATTGTATCTCTGTGGAAGGGGAATTTTGCGCTCGTAAATATTAAAAGAAAGAAGGAAGAAAGATTAAAGGCACTTGAAAAATGAGATTAGTATATCTTTCAAAAGCACAAAATAATATCAAAAGTTCTCATTTTAACATTTTAACTTTTGTTTTGAATGGTTTTGTGTTGTTTGAAAATAAACTTACTTAAAAAAATTAAATTTTTTGAAAAACTTCTCATGCTTCAAATCTTTACTGTTTGTAAAAAAAAATATGGGTGCTATTAATAACTTCAGTGTGCCGTCAGACAAAATTGCTTGAGAACCACTGATTTATAGCAACATCGGTTATAACACAATGTTGACTAAAACAATAGATGGAGTTCTCAATCTCCTAGTTCTACGAGGCTATTGTAAGCAAATTGAATTGGATATAATGACGTAGTATGTCATACTTACTATATTAAAACTAAATTGATGTGCCCTTGATAGAAAAGTTATTAGTCATAAGGATAACTTTTAGTGGAAGTGCCATAATTTTTTTGTATTATTGTGCAAGATGAATGTTTGATAATTAATTATATTTTGTGTTTTACAGGAAAGAGATTGGCACTTTTGGAGCTAAAAATAGTATTAGCAATGGTTTTAACTAAGTTTAAAGTGAAATCCATTGCGTTGGAAGAACAATTAGAACTAAGTTATGGAATAGTTCTATTTTGTGAAAATGAAATGAAGTTTTTGTTAAAAGAACGTTCACAAAATGTTTTATAACATAAACAATATCTTTTGTGGTAGAAAATACATTTTCATTAAACAGAAACAAAGTTTTTTTTAATACAAAGACAGATACAAAGTTATTTAATTTTAATTAGGCTACTCTAACGAAATAGTGTGTGAAAATAGGAGTAAAAATAACAATGACTGAGATAAAGTCAGATTAATTTTAATTCTCATCATGAAAAGAACATTTGAGGGAAAAAGCCTTAATATATTATTTTATTAATATATTTAATAAAAAAAATGTTACCATAATGTATAATTTGTTTTAGGCTTATTGATAATTTGTTATGTACCTATTTATAATATTAGGTATATTTATAACACTGGCATGTTCTTAGTTCAATCAATTTTGGGAAGACTCAACTTTATAAAATGTTTAAGTAATTCACTTATATTTCATAGATTGTAATTTTCAATATAAAACGAATCTCTTTAGTCGAAACAAACTCTATTGAAATGAGTAATTAGATGTTATATTTTGAAAACATAGTTAAACATATTTAGTTAATATTCTTGTATACTTGAATGCACAAATTTAGTTTAATAGTTTGAAATGTATTAGTTACTGTAGATCTCACTTTTTAAAATTTTTAAATGTAAGTAGAAATATGAAAGTTGAAGATACAGTATCAAGTATTTATTTTTTAAGTTTATATAAGTTAGTGGAAACATGAAATTATTGTTTATTTTAGATTTATGTATGTACAACATAAATAAATAATCAATCATCATTTTATTTATAATTTGTTTTTAATTCACTGTTCTTTTATATTATATTTTTTTAAATACCATGATAATTTGTGTAGATTTTGCACAAATCCTGTATATAACTTAACACTTACTTATTTTAGCTTTCGACAGAATTTATTGCTACACCTATTGTAATATTAGCTTATAACAGAACTAGCCATGATTTGAATTTCCTTCTGAAAGTTCTTCTCTGATACACTATTTGGAAAAAAAAACCAATATGTTCAACCCATTTACAGCCAGGCAGATGGAAAAAAATACTTGATCAATTTATTTGCCTGACTTTTTCTGTATGTAGGAAAAAGAAAGAAATTATCATAAATAATGCTTTATATTCTGTTATTTCTATTTTGAAATATTTAATCCAAATATGAACTAATATGGATTTCTTAAATTTTGCTCATAAATATGTACTATAACTCATTATTAACTTGATTGGAGTATGAAATATTTAAAAAGTTAAGGCTGGTTAAAATATAGTCAAGGTTTAGTTCTGCAAGCAAATCTATCATTTTATTATTATTATTTTTTTGCAGTAAAACCATACAAGTGAGATAACATTGACCAATATCAGTAGATATCAGGGTAGCTCAGATGACAGAGCATCACGACGGAAACGTGAAGGTCCCGGGTTCAACTCCCGGTCTTGGTCTATGTTTTTTCACTTGTAATTTAATTAAATTCTATCATTTTAATTGGGTGTGGAACTCGCTAAGGTTTCTCCTTCTGAATATAATGCCAGTATAATTCAAAAAATACATTGTAGTTCTTGAAGATAAGAGAAAAGTCTATTCTGAGAAATAAGTGTTATATTTATTTAATTTAACAATTATTGTAGTTTTTATTTTTGGTATTGTTTAGATTTTGCTTTGACATTTCTATTTCAAACTACAGATACTCCCACCAAACGGAACACTCTCACTTTCATTCCTTTCTTCTAATTTGAAATTAGTTCCATAACTGTGTAAAATATGTTAAGTTGACTTTATTTTCATATCCCAAATCATGAGAATATAGGCATGAATAATGTATTGGAAATTTACAACTGAAGTACACCCAAATATAAACATGAATGTATATAAAGTTTACAACAGAAGAGTTGGCAGTTTTTTCAAATATTTGTACCGTATGTATTTTATTTACATCCATGCTACACTAGAGGTCCTAACTACACCCGATTCCACGTTCACCGTGCAGTACTGAGCGCCCATAAGCCATGTTATCCTTACGACAGTCTCAGCGATAATAGCCAACTAAAAAACATCAACTCCCATGCTACGCTCGGTCAGTTGACGCAACCCGCATGACAATAAACGTCATGTTCGCTGTAATGGTAGTAGCATGTCTATTCTCCCGTAAAACCTGTACTGCACGGTGAACGTGGAATCGAGTGTAGGAAGATATGAAAAGCTTCCCTCAAAATTGTAAAAATATTACCATATTCGTAATAATGTATTCAAACTTTTAGGCGTTTTGTAGATGAGGAGGTGGAGTACTTATACACGATTTTAGTTCACTGTCCTCAGTTTAAATTAAGGTGAAGATTATGTGCGCTTATTAAGAAAAAAAGTAGATTTTGGGTAATTATATATGTATATAAAAAAATACTTAGGGGGTGTTGGTACTTTTTGCCTTAGTAAAAGAAAAATGCAAACATATTGCAGAGATCTAAGAATGTGGGTTTAATTTTCTTTAACATATTATTTTGTTTGAAAACCTAGCTTTTAAGTTCTTACATAAATCTGAATTCCACATGACTAGATAAAGATGGCAGATGTTTGTGTCCAATAGGTATTAAAAGTTGATTTTCAGACAAAGATAGCCTGTTGGTAAGTTTTTGCCTTAATAGGAGAAAGAAAAAAGAAAAATAATCCCAGTTACTAATGTTAAATAAGAGACAAACACAATAGCAACCTTAAAACTAAGAATAAATACCTAATGAGTGATATTTACAGTTTATATAATTTTTATAGACAGAAAGTTGACAACTAAAAAAAATAATTACTAAAACGTTCTAAAATAGTTTTATTTCTGTAATCTATTGTACAAAATATAGGGTTAGTAATTTAGTTAAAGTTGAAAATTAAAATTTCAATGAAAAAATTACCTTGCCATTTTTTTATGTTAAGTTTTGTAAGTATTATATTAAGTTCCTGTTTGTCAATCTTCATTGGGGATAAATAAAAAAAAAATTTTGATCTCCAAAAACAGTACAGAAAATTAAAATTTTGTACATTTACGACTGTCCCTCAAAATAAGACTTTGATATTTTTGAGAGTAGCACTCCTATGATGATCCATTTTTGGTCTTAACCCTTTAAGAAGTATGGCCAATTGCACTTTAATAGTAATGATGTTCTAGGAAAAATATTACAAAAGGAGTGGTGACGTTTTGGAACGTCATTTGTAGCGTTTTGCTATCCTCACCACTTTAATTCATTTTTAAGAAACTTTACACACAATGGTTTTGATATGAGTTCACTGGAATGTTTTAGTGGAATAGGGGAAAGGATGGGCGAGAGTACCACCCTATATAGAGTGGGGAGAGGCGTTAGAGTGCGTAGTTTGCTGTCTAGGAACAAATGATTCACTGTCTACTGGTTCGAAACTGTCTTATAGCCAATCATCTGGCTGTGAAGTTGCACAAATGTTTGTGCACTACTACCTGGTTAAAATGATTAAAACCAATCTTCTGACTGTACATTAGCAGTCCCCCCCACACTGGTGTTTGGGCACTATTTCACTATAAAATATAATTTGCTGAATTATAGTTTTTGTTTTAACTCCATGGTCACCATATTTTCTTACTCTGTATTTCATAGTTAGATCTTTGTGTTTATGTATGTATTTGGCATATTATTGTGCAGCTCCCCAATTGCGTATAAAAGTTTTCCTAAAACAGATACATTAGATGCATCACACCCGAGAAAAGAAAGGGATATTGTCCTATGACCAGTAGTACTAATATTAAAATTTAATCATTACCTTCTATGGTCTGTCACAATCTTTGCTTGTTTGTTTTTCAAAATTACTGGTTTCGACATTTCTATATGATGTCATCGTCAGATCTTCAAATACAGTCATAATAAATAAATACACGTAACTCACACTATAAAAAACACTTAAACAAAAACACTATCCAAGTTTTTAACTGTGTTTGAAGATCTGACGATGACATCATAGAGATGTCGAAACCGGTAATTTGAAAAAAAAAACAAACAAGGATTGTGACGGACCATAGAAGGTAATAAACAAATTTTAATATTATTATACAATCCTGGAGGCTAGAAGTCCAAAAATGTTTAAAGTAGAACTAAGCTGCGACAAAAGTCCAATGTGTCTGACTGGGCACCACATTTGTCATCTGCTTCCGACACCAGAGGGACAAACAAGGACATTACAAAAGATATTAAACGTATGCTGCAGTAAAACAAAAGAGCAAAAGTAAAAAGACATATTCTTTCAGGGCTCTGATTGTAATGTGCCGTAGTGTATATGTCATTGTTTTAAAGATTTTCATACAAAACAAATTATTTAAATTGTGAAATAATTTAAGTTTTTTTTATCAAATTTGTCCATTTAACTTTGTTTTGTATGGTAATAAGCGACATATGTTTGAGGTTCCGAAGGTTAATAATTCTGAATGAAATAAACAATTTTTTGCCAAGGTTGAAACTGCTACAATGGCATTATCTTATCAGAGAACATATAAAACAAAATTCAATCATATTAGCTTAGGTAGTGTCTTCGCTGCAGGAACCATCTTTGCTGTGGCCATCTTTGATATTGAGACTTTGGATATTTGCTGATGTGACAGGCAAAGAAACATCCCATATTGCCATTAAACAATTTTTTTTTTTGTAAACAGGATCTTTACCAATGGATCATAGCTGAAATCATACAAATTTAATTTTATCAAAATGGTTAGAGGAGTTTTAAGAATGTGAGTTCATATTGTTAAAATTAAAAACTTTGATTATTTACTAGTATAGAATACTGAAGTGTCTTTTTATGATCTGGTATTGTTTTATTTGTAGACCAATTTCTTGTTAAAAAAATTATCAATAAATCAGTAAACTGTTTTGAAAATTTGACCAGCTAAAATAAATATGTATACCTACTTAACATTTAGGTCAAATTCTGTGTGTAACATTATTCCTATACTTTGAATAGTAATGGGGAAGTTATGAACTATCACCTTTTTGATATCAGAAATGTTTTTTTATAGGTTCATTGAAAATGTTTTTAGCACGACTGCCAACCATAGGCGAGTATAGGAGTCCCCCGTCACCTGAGGGTGTTAAGCTCAAAGAATTTACCCACTAAAAACCACGTCTCTTATCATCCTTGTCCTTGTGTTCTTCATTAGGATATCATAATAAGTCTGCATTACATCCGCCGACTCCTCGCGCCATCGGCCTACCCGCATCGTAGTATCTGCGGAGGTATACGGTACGCCACTGTCTTTGACCCAGTTTTCATTGTTGAGACTTGGAAATTTCCTCTTACCCTTTAAGTATATCTGTCTAATTTATAAGGAGGTTATCACAGATACATTTATAAGGAGGTCTAATTTATAAAAACTATTTTCTCAAATTTATTTTAGAATTCCTCTTATCCGTCAATACCCCTCTGTCAACACTTGGTTCTCTCTATATTTAGATTACTTTCTTCTATCCGCAACACATTCCTTTTCAGTCAGAGTGTACCTGTCTTCTCTGATTGCCTTTTCCTCATCTTTGCTTTGATTACTTTCTTTAAATTTTTTTGGTCTCCTAAGAGCTATAATTTTCCCCAGAGATTTCTTTAAGTTGGACAAGCCAGTCATCACACCCATGCTGAAGTTTCTTTGTCGTTCAGTAACAGCAAGCATTTTATTTGTAAAGCTCATGCAGACAATGGGCTCCCGGTCTACTTCCTCCATACGCTCAACAGCCTGTTTAATGACTGTAGTAGTGGTTCCTTGTGTATTAGTTCTCTTTGTACTATCTGTTGGAAGCATTTTTAGTATCTTTCCACTTCTCCTACAAGCTTCCTTCGTTACCACTTCTTCACTTTGAATACTTGTAGCTCCTGGATCAAGTGCGCTCCTTCTCAAAATAGTACAACTGGTCGCTCCGACAATCCAAGAGACCAGTACTGACCACCAGGGCTTTCACCCGATCAGAGAGAGGGGGGATTTAAATGGCTTTCTAGACAGGTTTGAACCTTCCACCATCTCTGTCATACCGAGAAACTATTTCACCTCCAAAGCCACTTTTGAGGACTTAACCCATAAGAAAAATAAAAACAAAATATTGTATAGTTTAGTATAATTTTCTTCACTTGAGGATACACAATCCTCTTACCTCCGCAAATTATAGTTTTTAAGTAGTGTATACACTGCTTGTAATACATAAAAACATTATAAAAAATAAATAAAAAATAACTATAAATAATAATTACAGTTTTTAAAAGAAAAGGTTATAGAAATATTTAGTACTTTCCCTGTTGTTATCATATAGGATTTAATACATTGCAAACATTGAAATATACAAAGTTTTTACAAAATTTAGTCTTAATTATAAAACAAATTGATGGAAAGAAAAAATAATTAATTTTTATGAATTTACACAGATGTCTGAACAATTAATTATACATGTAATAAAAGCATACAAAAGAATACTTACACTCATATTCACATGCTCGCGCTTACACTTATAAACAAACTTGTAAAATAATAACCAAAACAAATAAATGTGCACTGAAGTTATAAATGTATTGAGGTAGGTCTATGTTTATTATTTTAAAGAAGGGTAACCAATAATAACACAAATAATACTAAGTGTTTATTGTACAGGAAATAAGAATAGCGTTCTGAATGTAAGATTTATGTGCATAAAAAAATACATAGTAAATATTTACAGTAAGGACACCAATATGTTATACATTGATTTTAAATTATTAAAAAAAAAATTGAAACAAATAAAACATTGTTTTTCATCAGTTAAAAAAATTCTGCATCTTTAAATACAGTATCTATTATATTATAGTAGCACAAGTAATGTATGCATATCAATTCCACTTAAGAAAATAGTAATAATGTAGAACAAAATATTATCACATTATTGAAGAAAAAATTGGTTGAATATCCTTATTTAGGTTTTACTTCATCTAATTATTTGAGAATGCAAAAGTTTATGAGAATTTCATTTTGAATTTTGATAATTTATTGTTAAATTTATGTTTTAAAATTTTTACATACATTTCTTGTTCTTACATTTTTAGTATATTCTCAATTTTATTTTTGTTGGTGTGTCCTAAATAATAACATTAAAATAAATTTCACAATTCTTAAACACAAAATAGATTTTAGTAAAGTTTTAGTTAAAAAAGGGACTATTCTATATCTACTGTAAATTCATTTCATTTAATCAAAGTATTATTTATTTTCTGAAAGATAATAATGTTGAGATATTGATTGAATATTGAAGGCTTTGGTAGTGTTATACTAAAAGAAGTTTTAGTATAATTTTCATATGAAGAAAGTCAACATATTTTCTAGTTATTCAATGTATTGACTTTCACTTGGCTACAACGGTTTCAACAACCATTGGTTTTTAATTAATGTCATGCACTGCTTCTTTATTTTAAAACTATTGATTACTGTACGGTATTCATTTTCTTTTTATGGTTCAAACAAACTTAATTATTTATCGAAAAACTAAATTAAAACCATACTAAAATAAGTCATGATAATAAAAATATATACAGTAGGAAATTATTCTATTAATACTGCTACTCAAAATTACTGAACACAGGAAAATAAAGGGAACAAAAGTAAGTATTGTAGCCTTAAATCCTAGATAACATCAAAGTTACGAATCTAAACACTTGCTTATAACATTTACTAACAAATTGTATTTACATTGAATATTTAATAACATTTACATATTATATTTATAAATTAAAATACCATTTACTTGGCCTGATCCCTAGAGTGTAAGGTTGTAAAAATATCTACCTTCTTAAGGTATTCACTTAGAACTATTATATAAACACTCAATTAGACTTATTTAAGTAACCAATTAACAGGACATTTAATAAAGTGCTTGTTTTAAAATAGTTTTTAACATCGATAGCTATTATATAAGACAAACACATATTGTGTTGCATGTATACATGACATTTAGTAATGTTTACATTTGTACACACTTTATAAATACATAACATTTCTGGAAGTAAATTTAATGGCAAGTGAATCAATATTTTATTTACAACAATAAATAATTCAATAACAATAAAGAAAGAGTTCATATATAATACAAATAGTAATACATTTACTAAATACAGATGAATGAACCCCAAAGGAAAATTATGTTTGATTTTATGAATGTATTTACTATAGTTGATGCAGTTCAAATTTGCTATTAAGCTCGTTTAACTTATTTTTGTGTGACTACATTCCACTGTACATTATTTTTTCAAAATTCAGAGTTTTATTGTTGAATTATTTATTTAATGTAATGCAAACTTGTAAATATATTTTGTAACGTTTGTAACTATTGTATAATGCATGTTTTTAATTCATACTATTGTTGACAAAAAAGAAGAAAATAGAAAGTTTTAATCTAGGTGCACACAATTTGCCAAAAAGAACTATATTACTTCTATATGACTCAGGTATCTTTTTATTATTTAATAAGTACGTAGCTATTTGATGCTCACATAAAATTCATATCCACATTATATCTAAATTTTAAAGGATTGCTTGTTATTCGTCATTTTTTCATGTGAAAAATACCAGAATGTTAAGGAAAGTTGTAAAATATAATTAATTAGTGTTACCAACATAACAGTTATTAGCTGGTTAGATGTTGTCAAAATGTTAATTCATACTTGGTTAAAAAAAGAATATGCAAAAAAAGTTATAAATATTTTTATGTGTTGACTGGTATGAACATTTCATGAATTTAAAAAATGTTTAATTCTCGAGATTGAGCGACTTCCTGATGAAGACATCTTAAAATATTTAGTAATTATGTATTTAAAATTATATGGTTTAATCCATAGTTAAAAATCTAAATACAATACAAAATAAAACATACATAAATACAGTAAGTAATTGTTATCAATTATGTGTTATCTAATCAAGTTGGTATATAATTGTGTTTTAAATAACAAACAATAAAAATGTATAAGATTAAATAGATGTTTCAGTATTTTCACAAGATGTTTTGAAGAAGTATTTCATTATAATTTATATTTTTATAGCAAAATATTTTTTACAATGGATATTTTGTTATAATTAAAGAAATAGTGTACCGTATAACTAATATTAAAAATATGACCATGGAAACATATATCATATAATATTTGTGTTTTATTCAAAAAATAACTTAATCTTAGTCCAACAATAATGTTGTTCACAAACTTTTAAAAATTTCTTACACATTCCTCGAATTTGTAGAACAAATGTTGTTTGTTTGATATTAATGTTTTATGTGAAACTACCCTAAGTAAAATTCTAAGTGAAATGAAAGAAAACTTAGTAGACCAACAATGTTTATGAAAACATAGCTGAATACTGCTGTATACCGTATCTCTTATTTACATTTATTTTAAACGAAGTCAGTTCACATTTTTACTTGCAGAAATATAATAAATTTAATAATAAAACTTACTTTAATTCTCTTTGAAATTGTAAATTTAGTGATAAAGTCATTGTAGAATTTGTTGATGTATAAAGAAAACTTAATGAACGACAACTAGAAACAATAATTACAATACAATTTTTTAAACATTTAGCACATTCCTTTGAGATCTTAATTAATAATCGAGTAGTTAGTACAACATATTGGTAGAAGAATCTATAATCATAGAAAAGCTCAAAGTGTTTCCCCATTAATACAATATGGTCTTATAATAATTATTATTTTGAGGATTATTGATTGGTTGAATTCTAGACGATGTTTGTCAATATTGTATACCTTGTTAAATCTACTCATGTGTAATATTTACAGTGGTAAAAAATTTAAAACTATACTAAAAAGTATACTTAAGAGAAAGTTTGAAAATTAAATGTACACAAGTTGTAAAAATTCAATTTATCTAGAATTATATTTAAAACTAAATAAATACATTAGAATTTAACACAGAATGTTAAAACATTAAGAATATACAATATATTCTTAAATTTAATCAAATCTAGTTTAACACTGTCTGTTTGAAGTTGAAAATAATAAATTGATGAATCCTGAATTATTATTACCTGAACTCACTCTATTGGTAAATTTAATTTTTATTGACAAAAGAATAGTTATAATCTTATACCGTACTCTTTTCATAAAATTAAATCCAAGCATAAGTCAAGTCTTAAACTGAATAAGAGTTTACTTTTTTACTATGGTTCTAGAACTAATGTCTCCTAGATAATATTTATGTACATGGTTTCAGCCTAAATAAGCGTAGAAATTAGTTGTACTTTGAGAGACCGCATACTTATGTCGAAGCATCTCCTTGAAGGAGTGGAGTCAAAGCTGTTACATTATCGTTGGTTGATTTATTGTTAGCAAAAGGTTTACTATTGGCAACATTGTTTAGATGTCTAGTAGTATTATTGACTTTTATTGGTAATTGTATTGAAGCTGTTGGTGTTGTAGCCGTTGGTAATCCAGGTGGCTTTTTCTCTCCAAGTAACCAATACGTTGTGATCTTTCCTTTACCCTAGAAACATAAATATAATTTTATTTATAAATGTTTTTTCATTTTTATAAGGCTGTTTATCAAATCACTGCTTTAGGTAGAAGATTTATTAGCATTCGGCCTTTGGTCTCAGATGGCTGCTTCGCTTCGCTTGCAGTTGGAAAATATACTAAAGAATCTTGTTAATCCTTGGCTCGTTTGTACATAGGTTTGTAAAATTATGAAACCAGGCTTAAATATATTAACAGTAATACAAGATTAATTATAACCTCAAATACATGCTTTAGAAACGTGAGAGGCTTTCATTACGATTTTAGTCCTAGTTCTACTATCTTCTGTCCTAAGTTTTGAAACCAGGCCTAAACATAGTAAAAATTATTGCAGGATTAACATCTCAATACTATTTTTCAGAAATGAGCCAGGCCTATATTACAAAGTTGACTATTATAATTTATACATCTTTGACAAGTTTACCTTTTTTGTTGACAAAATAAATTGTTAAATCAGGCCTTATTTATTCTAATTCAAACGTGCTAAAACAGTAATAAGTTAGCTCGTTTTTAACAGTAATTAAAAACTATATTCAATGAACAGCTGATAAAACAGTATAAATTGGCTTGTTTATAAACAGCTGTTTTGATCACTTTATTTACTATATTTCCTTGTTATTTTGTAACCAACATGGCAACCCATAAGACCCTATATTAAAACTTTTCAACTTTTAAATTAGATTTTCTCAAAAAATCGCGTTTTTACACGAAATACAACTATATGGGTGTACTTAAAAATCAAAACTACACCTAAATACCAAATTTCTTTGAATTCGTTAGAGAAGTTTTCGAGATCCGTGACAGATACAAAGCTACAAAGATAGATACAAGAATTGCTCATTTAAAGTAATAGGATAGGATTTACTTTTGTTTTACTAAACTTTTAAATATCACGATGAATTTAATAAATTATATTTATATAATTAATTTATTCCTCAAGCTCTGAGGTATAGAATATGCAAATATATCACTCACTGCCACCAGTAACAGATTTAGGTAACGTACAGACTTAGGCAGATTATCCGTGGAGGTCACAACGTCCAAAACTATATGCTAAAATTTTATGCAAAGTTTTTAAAAGAAAAACTTTTTTCAATCAAGATTTAATTGCCCTTAAATTATCGAAAAGTGCTGTGGTGGCGATTGAGTAAATTGAAATATTTTAAACAGAAAAGCTCAACAATAATGTTTTTAAATTGAATTATAAGTTTTAGAATCAGCATAGTGTACAAAACTTGTAGGCAAGAACAATAGTGGCTGTCAAATCCAGCTAATTAAATCTCTTTTATAAACTCTAAAAATGAAATGAAAAATAATTCTCGGTCATTGTATGTCTAATGGTAGCCTACTCCTCTCTATCGAATTTGATCTTCTTGAAAGTAATCTGGCTGTTGTAGTTCTTAACCCTTTTTTATGTATGATCAGTTCTACTCGGCCATTAACCGGATATTAATGAAGACATAATAAGATGATGAAAATACTTTGCAGCTAAATATTGAAGATATTCAGTCCAATACTATTGGAACTTCTGGATCATAATAAAAACACAGTTATTTTATATGATATTAATTTATTTATTCATATTATTATTTTATCATCCCATAATATTTCCTTTACCTGGAAATCAGTAGTTTTATGTACGACTTACCTTCATCTCTACTTCTCCTCGAAGTTCTACTTCAAATGTTCCAAAAGTATCTAAAACTTCTTTAGTCTGAGGACTAACATGGATTTTAAGAGCTGGAACAATAATTCTGAGATATAATAACAAAAAAAAAACTTCGCTGTACTGGAATATATTACAATAGGTGACAATAATCGTTTTAATAGGTATATAGGCAAATATATCGTCGCTTAAGAAACAATACTGCTTAACTAACATTTCAGCAACTTTACAGGAGGGAACAAAAACTGTTTATTTTCAAGTGATATTTAATATAATGCTATTTTAATTTGAAAAAGATTATTTGAATTACTTTCCTGCCTTTGAAAAATATAAATCTAATTTAATAAAATTACTATGTTAGTTAGGCGGTTAGTTTAGTTCTTAAACTAGTTAGTTGTAGATAGACGGTATTCGTTCTTAATGAATGTTAGATAGGCGGTATTAGCTAGTTAATAATTTTGTAGTTAGGTGGTGTTGGTTCTTAACGAGTTGTAGATAAGCGGTATTGGTTCTTAATGAATTTTAGATAGGCGGTATTAGCTAGTAAATAACTGTAGTTAGGCGGTGTTGTTTCTAAGCATTCTGCTTTGTGTAGATTGGATGTTTCTTTTCAGCGCGATTGTGCTGCTATCTGATTTTTTCAGCCAAACTACGTCCTTAAGTTGATGCGGGAGATCCGGTAGAATGTGCTGGTATCAATAACTCAATTTCACTAAAAATGTAATTTAGGCGGTATTGTTTTTTAAGCGCCGATATTTGTTTTGATTTCAGTAATTTAATTCTTGGGCTTTAATTTTATTTCTAAATTTTGAGTGCTCTTGCATCTAAAAATTGAGATCAGTAATTTTTAAGTAAATAATGTTATGCACGTATTTCTTTTACTTTAATGTAAATTTAAATTTTTAATAACACACAGTATTTATTTATCGTAACTATAAATCGCTTCAGTGAAATGTTGTGATAATTTTTTAATTGGATTTGAAATAAAAATGAATCTACACTATAACATTGAATGCACATATTAAAATACAAACGATAGACAAAAAATAAAACTTTACCTTCTCCGTTGGACTCCATCCTTGATGCCGTATTTACTGTGTCGCCAAACAAACAGTATCGAGGCATTTTAAGACCTACAACTCCTGCCACACACGGTCCTGTAATATTTCCAAATTGTGTGATTAAATTAGAAATATATTTTGCTTCAAGTATTATTCATTAAAATAATTTTATTTAGTTAGAGACATTATAGTTTAGCTTTAGTAAACATAATAGAGTACAATTTGTTTCTTAATAGTGTTCTGAAGTTATAAACACATAGTGCCTGGTGTCTTTTGTTGTACAAACACTTTGCTTATAAGTTCTCAATAATTGATTCCTCTTAAGGTTTATAGAGTACAAAAACATTTTATAAATAAATTCTATGTGAACCTGATTTTTCATCTTTCGATTTTATTTCATTACAATGGCTAAAGTAATTTAAAGTAAGCCCATAATCAATATTTCAATTCAAAGTCAGACAGCCTTGTCTGCTTGGATGAACTCCAAAATCCATGATCAATACCCTGTTTAATATTCTGCATGCACTTTCACCCTTTGCTCTCATTTTTTGTACAGTCTTTTGTCATTTTGTACTGGTCAAAGCGCAGGTCCACTGCAGTTGACTTATTTTAATACTTTAATTAATGGCCTACAATATTTACATTATGAAGTACGTATTCATGAAAATTACTAAAAAGATGATTTTAAATATTCATAATCGTTAAAAAAACAAACATAATAGTCATTCATTATTTTATTTTTAGACATGTTTCTGTATTAAAGTCATAATCTCCAACACTTAATTTATTATTAATTATAATTTTGTTATTTGAAATATATGTTTTAATTATACACAGATATTATAATTTGTTAAATGCAGTTCATGTGTCCCTGAGTGTGGCACAATGTGTTTTATTATTACAAGTTTAAAAAAAATATTTTATACAGTAAAAATTAAATTTTTTGGGTTATTTTATAAAATGAAAAAAGTTTACAGGTTTGGGAACTAACTTCTCAAATTTATTAATCGATTCACTGCTTGAGAAAGAAGTTTTTCCCAGACCTATGTATAAGTGCCCATACTTGGGACAGTTTTCAGTTTTAAACTCCAATAGACATAGTTAAAAAAATAGATGGGATGAAAGAAAATATATGAAAACTATGATATACTTTAGTACTTTCTGAATAAGTAATACAATTTTCAATATATCTTTCACAAAGTAAATTTAAAAAACAAAATGTTGGTGTCCCAAGTTAAGAGATACCTTCCCTAACTTGGGACAGTGTATGCTTTGCCTGCTATCCCATGATAGTTATTATCTATATTATCAAACCGGTCGACCTTTTTTGCAAAAGATTTAAAGAACACCTACCTACAAATAAATACGATAACAAGTCATCCAGTTATGCAAAACACCTTATAGATAATAACCATACATACTCTAATTATAATGCTAACATGGAAATATTGCACTTTTGCAAAAAAGGTCGTTACATGAACGCCATAGAGGAATACGAGATTTATAAAGCCAAAAAATATGATTCCCCATTTCTACTAAACGACCAACTTGACTTCTATTCTAATATGTTATTTGACACACTAATTGATAGGCCCCCCACCTTAAACCAACGGAGATAAGAAGTACGAACCTAATCTCATTTTAACTCAGTTACTTCCGTATGGCCAGGCGTGCACGTCTACGAACGCTACATAATAATTTATGAACAATAATATTTCGTAACGATCTCCACCGGAGTGAAAATTATGTATGTGATAGTGTTGAGTGTTGTGTTTTGTGTAATAGTGTTTTTTGTTATTGTTTTTTAATGTCCTGATGATGGTCGAATTGACCGAAATCGCGATCGACAACTAAGGTAAGAAAACCTAAAATAGATACTGGATCAGTTGACGTATAATATTCTTTAATTATATCACTGATTCGTGAGCTAAACAATGGATTCAAATATTTTTAAACATTTTCATGAACAAAAAACTCTTTATTAGAAAAAACTCAGTAATCAATTTATCAAACAACCTAAATGCAGTTAACATTTTAAACACTTGTTTTTAACAATAAACTACCAAATGGCACTTCATAAGTAAAACATGTATCATCCTCTCAATTTACTAAATGATTCAACAACTCGTTTGATTCGATGAAGCTTGACATCCTTTTCCAAATCTTCAACATTTGGAAAAACAAAAACCTCTTGCGATCCTTTATAATTTCACATGTAGCTAATTTAAACGTGGCATTAGTATTTTTTAAAATTTTACATAATAAACTCTTAACCTCTTAGTTTTTTTTCTTTCACCATAGGTAAACAAAACCACAACATTGTAAAACAACATTGCCGATATTAGTTGGAAAAGTGTCCCAAGTTATGTGACTATGTACACTTTTGTGTAAATTTTTATATAAAGAGAATATCTGTTTTGCTAACATTAAAACATTGACAGTTCTTCTTAACAAACATAATAGGCAGAAGAAAAATGTGTTAGCATTCTCTAGAACAGTGTTTTTCAACCTGTGGGTCGCGATACACAGGGGTTCAATAAAAACATTCTGAAAATCGGTCTTGTACAAGTGTACAATGTACACAGACCACACTCACAATGTCACAAATTTGTACCACACTCACGCTGGGTTATGAAAACGCTAAAAAAATGATACTCTTTATGTTATTTACACAAACTCATTAACAAGAAATAAAACCTTCGAGTACTCGTTCATTTTAATGTGAAGGTTGCGCTTGAGTTTGTTCAATTAATTTCTCCCATCGTGGATCCGTTTTTGCCACATTAAGTATTAAATCGTTTTCCAAATTTAAGTGATTTCTTAGTTTACATTTATGAAAATGCCAACTCGCACAAGTACAAGGTAGAAAATGGAATCAAACACTTCAACGCCTCGGTTGTTAATTCCGGGTATTCTGTTTTTCTTTTTAACCAAAACGTATCCAAATTTTCAGACTTGAATTCGAAGTGTAACATCCCATCGGCAGATAGTTCCAGCAGATTCTCTTTGAGCTTAGTTGCTAAATTTGCCTCGTTTATAGCTGCATTTAAAAACAGATTTAAGATCCATTTTTGCCCAGTGTTATCCGGTATCTCTTGCAGTGAGAAGTAATGACACAATTCTTTCTTCAAATTATGTAACACCATTTTCATACCAGATATATATGAGTTGATGTTGATCTCGCTTCCGACTTCTTCAATGAAAGACTGTTTGGACGAAAATGAATCAAAGTTGTTTTGATTTATAGATGATGACCACAATTCAATTTTTTTTATAAAGCCATGGAGTTTGTCTTTTGCTGTTATGACATTTTCATCACGCCCTTGAAGACTTTTATTCAAGTTATTTAAATGTTCAAATAAGTCAGAAAGAAAAGCCAATTTTAAAAGGAATTCTGGGTCAGAAATGAATTCAGAGTAATGTGACTTGGCTTGCTGTAAATATACTAATAGTTCAGCGCGAAGTTCTATAACTCTGGTCAGTACTTTGCCTTTTGATAACCACCTAACCTCTGTATGGTAAAGCAAATTGCGGTGTAGTGTCCCCATATCTTCACAAATGATTCGAAACAATCGAGTCTGCAACGCATTTCCTTTAATAGAATTTACAATGTTAATAATAATAGTAAGAACTTGACTGTATTCTTGTGGTAATGATTTGGCTGCAAGAGCTTGGCGATGGAGAAAGCAATGCATCCAACAAGCGTTTGGCATCTGTTCTTTCCGTCTAGCAATAAATCCACTCTTCGCACCAGTCATGGCTTTTGCTCCGTCACTACAAATAGCAATGCATTTTTGTGCCCAATCGATATTCATATCTTGCGTAGCTTCAAGGAACATCTCATGCAAGCATTGACCTGTAGTATTTTTGGGAAGTGCCTTGCAAAATAGCATTTCTTCCATTATTATTTCATTGGATTCAAAACACACAAAAGCTACAAATTGCGCACAACCCGCAATATCCTTTGATTCATCAAATTGCAAGGATATAAAAGAACTTTTCTTTATTTTTTCTATGACTTGATCACGAACATCAGTCGCCATATTGCTTATCCTGCGTTGAATGGTATTGTCAGAGAGAGGTATACTTTTGAGTTTTTCGACCTCTTGCTTGCCAAACATAATCTCTGCTATATCTAAAGCCGCTGGTAAAATCAAATTTTCGGCAATACTGTGAGGTTTCCCTGCTTTAGCCACACGAAAAGCTACTCGATAAATAGCGAGCAACGCTTTCTCATTTAGGTTGGACATTTGTCCTATAGCAGTTTTTTGATGTTCAAGAGCTTTTAATTTTCACTCAAAAAATTCCACGGGTTTATTTTTTTCATTAGGATGTTTTGTGTTAAGGTGGCGTACCAACTTCGATGGCTTCATGCTTTCTCTTGACAAAATTTCAAAGCAAATTATGCACTGCGGTTTACTGTCAATCACAGTAAACCCAAATTTTAAATAGTTGTCGTCATAAAGACGTTTTTTTTTATTCCACTACTCCCGCTAGACGTTGATGGTTCTGATGATCTTTTCAGGAATTTATCCATTTTCAATTATAACAACTCAAATAAATACGTACCGTAAAACAAGTGGTTCGCGCTCTTCAAACAACTAAACAGCAGACATGACCACGCGTGACTTACGCTCACAAATCAGTCCATAATTACTCCAATTCCAAGGCACCTTACAGTCCACATAACACCGAAACACATACAGTCGCTGTCTTGCATCAAACTGCCATGGCCGCGGTCAACCGCCGTATTTATAGGCCAGTGCATTCTCGCTAGAATTATCTCGAAGCGTAAAGAAATGTCTCGAAACTCGTGAATCTTTCGTGGACTACCAGTGCCATCTGTTGCTAACATCCGGAACCTGCACTAGTTCCTAGTGTTACCAACAGATGGCTCTGGGAGTCTAGGCCCTAACGATATATTTTATTTATTTATATACATCTAATATGTTTGTATTTGTTTGTTAGTTATCAACTGGCCACGTATTCAATTTAAAATTATATGTTTTATGTACTTAATAATTAATTATATGTTTATATCAGATTGCAAATAACGCAAACGCCTAAAATTTTTGTAAGTATTACATATTTTTAACATACATGGAAAAAAGGGTTGGGGGGTCGCGAATTTTTTTTTGATACTAGGGGGGTCGTGTCATGAAAAAGGTTGAAAAACACTACTCTAGACCTTACTAAGCCCTGTCCACTTAAAGTTATTGACTAAATAAATTACCTGTTTTTTGTGTAACAATCAACGTATGTAATTTTGCCAAAAGAACTACCACAGAATATTTATTTTCCCTCTAGTTTAAGTATTAGCTATCTATTTATCAATTCATACCACTTTTATAGCAACAATAGAAAATTTCAGGTTAGCCAACCATAAAAAGTGAAAATTTCTAAATTGTCCCAAGAATGGGTACTTGACGTTGGGTACTTGACGATATTACTATGAGACAGTTTTTGGGAATAGGAATATGCGTGGCAAATATTTCACTAAACACTCCTGTGTGATACTCACCAGTGTGCATACCAATGCGCAGTTTCAATTGGTCTTTTGGTCTATGCCGAATTGTAAATGTGACCACAGCCTTTAACAGTGCCAATGACATCCTAGCAATTTCTCTTGCATGCTGATTGCCATTCCGTTGTGGTAGTCCGGATACTACCATGTATGCATCTCCTATAGTCTCCACCTGAAGAACAAGCCAAATTAATAATTCCAAAATATTATTTGTTTTTTTTATGAGTTAAACACGGTTCATTTATGTAGGCTTGATATTTTGTTTTTATACTAGTTAGATTAATAAAGACAGCATGTTTTGTATGTATACCCAATGCCAGAAACAAGGCACAAACCTGTTAAACTCTGCGGAATGTTTCAATTGTAGCAAACATGGATGGCTGCACTAACCAGGATGTCATGCTGCTTTTTAAGTTGTGGAATAGATTCAATACGGTATAAAATAAATCGAGTAGATTGTTTATATAGTTAAATAAAAAAAAAACTCTCCGGAAAAAAGTATTATATGAATTTAAACATTGTACAGGTAAAGAATTTGTTTAACTATCTCTAAGTCTCAGTGGCGCACCGATGGGGAGGGGGGGACGAACGGGACCTGCCCCCCCTCAGAAGGTCTTTTTAGTATGGTGGATTTTATTTTAAACTAATCAATCGTTGAATACGTAGTCGATATTCAATCAAAAATACATTTATGATTAAATTCGTGATGTGATCACAAAAAAATAATCGTTCTTTTTAAAATAAATATAACCCCTCTCTAAGCAATCATGGTTTTCTAACAGTGATGTGAGTCCCGGCGGTTTGGTTCATGAGTTGACGGTATACGAGCGCTGATGGCACCTCGTTGATAACGCTAATTCTCAAGTTATACGGTATGTTGAAAGCGCGACATTGGTAACGGGATGACAACGGTGGTCCCGTGTTATACACCACATTTTTGAGTCATTGTCAACGTCACGTCAATCCCTTTCAAAATGGATACCATTCAGTTAACCTATCTAACAAATAATATAAACATATGAGGAATTGTGTATGAGGAAGGTTATAAGGTGGGGTACAACCCAGAGCTTCCAAATCGTGCATCAAGCTTGAACTATACTTACACGAGCCAAGCGGAGATGAGCCGACCCGGTCCGTCACGGAAATCCATAGTAGTGGCTAAATCTAACAGACCCGCACCATTCTGACATGTGTCGGAAAGATACGAACGCATTCCACCTCACCATCAGTTAGTCTAGATTTCCTGCTACTATTGTCACAACTACCGTGAATTACAAAATCATCATGGAAGAACAGTGAAAAGAGACCGAACATTCTTTCTGATCTTGACCTGTGGCTATATATAGGCTACCCGACCGCCCGGAGTGGAGCAGAGTCGACCCGTTCCGGTAAGCTCTCAGAGCATGGAAAAATTTGGCTTCGCGAAGGTCGACTTGTCTCGTGTAGATATAGCTACTCCCATTTAAATATAAGGAGAGAATACCCCTGAAAAAATTCCGCCCCACTCGGCTGCGCTCGTGTAAGTGCAGCCGTAGCTTAAACAGGACAGTTTCACTTAATGTTTCTATTGTTTATTGCTATAATCCTTTGAATTAACTTATAGAGGTGGCTACTACTGTTCGATAGAGTAAATAAATGTTTCCGTGTCAAACATTTTACCAATTTGAAGTACACAATAATCACTTTGAAATATACAATAACTACTAAAACCAGAACAAAATCAATACTTCTGATTACTGTGGCCTCTCTGGTAGCTGCGCTGCGAGTGCGCGTTTACTTGGTTCGACGTTGATAGATACTTGACTCAAAGCCTGGTTAACGCAGATTTTCCAGCGTTGATAGGGCTCGTATAACATGGCACACGGTAGTTCCATTTACCCAACTAACCGATGATAACGCGATGTTGAAAACGCGGTGCTTTCAGCGTTCGTGTAAGGGCTATTCTGTATGGACGGCAAATGTGTCGCACTAATGCCGCTAACGCCCAGTATTGAAAATCGATCTTCTATACGGACGCTAATGTCATCGCGCTAACCAAGGTCACACCAAGGGGACTCCTGGAGGAAGTTCTGCATGGAGATGGAGGGTGTGCAAGAAACTTCCAGGATATATAAACTTTTAGCCAAGGACCCGGTATCACCGGTTGGCATCATTAAGAGGGTGACCGGAGAAACTATTGCAGACCCGAAAGAGGTGCTGGGGGAACTCCTTGGAGCACACTTTCCAGGGTGTACAATAATGGATGGTAGTGGGGGGGTCACTTTTACAAAATAATTGTGCCGGACCCGCTGCTAAAGCTTACGACTGGAAGCTAGCCAGTCTGACTGTGACACATGAACGAATTAAATGGGCTATAGGAATATTTGATCAGTTCAAATCTCCTGGAGGAGACGGGATCAGACCCGTCTGTCTCCAGAAAAATGTAAATAACTTGGTGACACTGCTCTGTAAGTTGTACAGGGTTGTGTTCATACCGAAACCAGGAAAGGTAAGTTACACCGACCCTAAGTCGTTTCGGCCTATAAGCCTAACATCTTTCCTGCTGAAAGGATTGGAGAAAATAATACATAGGCACATATGTGATGGGACACTTGTAGAACGCCCATTGCATGCCAACCAGCATGCTTATATCCCAGGTAAGTCCTGTGAATCTGCATTGCATTACCTTGTGAGCAGAATAGAAGGAGCCATTGAGTACAAGGAGGTAGCATTTGGTGATTTCCTAGACATTGAGGGGGCTTTTGACAATACCACTACGGAGTCGATGATCGGCGCTACCAGGGGGCGTGGGGTGGAGGACCTGGTTTGCAGGTGGATCAGTGCCATACTCCAGGACAGGGTCGAGGAGTCCTCTCTGTATGGTGAAACTGTGAAGGTAAGTGTGACCCGAGGCTGTCCTCAGGGAGGAGTTCTCTCCCCCCTTCTCTGGAATCTCGTGGTCGATGACCTTCTCATAAAACTCAACAACACAGGAGTGTATGAGCAAGCCTATGCGGATGATGTTGTCATACTTGTTGTAGGTAATTTTGTACCAACTGTAGCAGAAATACTGGGAATGGCGCTTGGAACTGTGGAGAAGTGGTGCGGTGAGACAGGACTAAGCGTCAATCCAAAGAAGACTCAAGTAATCCCATTCACCAGGAGAAGGAAACTTGAGAGCTTTGGGTCACTAATCCTTCGAGGAAGTGGGATTGCTACAGCAACGGAGGTTAAGTATCTGGGTGTAATCTTAGACCAGAGGCTGAACTTCAATGCGCAACTCAATCGAGTGATTGATAGAGTTAAGTGGACACTGATGGCGAGCAGGCGTATGGTGGGGCGGACATGGGGATTGAAGCCTAAGCTCATGCATTGGCTTTATATCTCTGTGGTGAGACCCGCCATGACATATGGCGCCATTGTGTGGTGGACTAGAACAGAGGTACAGGGTGTGGTGGCGAGGCTGGCGAGGGTTCAACATCTGGCCATCACAGGAGCTATCAGTAGCACCCCCGGAGCGACTCTGGACTGTTGTCTCAACATTCTTCCGCTGGACCTCTTTGTAAAGGTAGTAGCTAGGAAGAGTGCTCATCGCCTTCAATGTGAAGAACTCTGGATACGTAACCCAAGGAATCTGGGACATTCTAGAATAAAAACAATACCCAGTCAAGAGGAATGGTTGGATGGACCCCTCCCTAAGTTCGAGCTTGAATGGTATACTGACGGCTCAAAAACTAAAGGTAAGTCTGGAGCAGGAATATGTGGTGGGGATCCAGGGCAGGAATGTGTCCTTCCTATGGGGATCTACATAACAGTATTCCAAACAGAGGTAGTTGCTTTATTAGAATGTGCCAGGGAAAACATCAGACTCGGACACATCAATAAAGAAATCTGTATTTATTCAGACAGCCAGGCGGCTTTGAAAGCTCTGAGCTCATTTGAGTTCAGGTCTAAGCTGGTCTGGGAATGCGTCAAATCCATAATTTATCTAGCAGGTCTCAACAGAGTCACACTCTGCTGGGTTCCAGGTCACGTTGGAATAGATGGGAACGAGTGTGCAGACAAGCTGGCAAACAAGGCATCAGCGTCTGAATTCATAGGACCTGAACCGTTCTGTGGAATAGCAAAGGCAACAGCTATGCAGGCTGTAGCCGAGTGGGCAAAACTAGAACATGGAACAAGGTGGAAGGGCATCCACAGGTTTGAGGATGAGCAAGCTTTCACTTTCAGGTCCATCTAGGCAGACTGCATCTGACATCCTAACATTGAGCAGGTGTAGTATAAAGAATATTATAATTACAGGACACGGCCATCTTAGGAAACATATGCTAAGGATGGGCATATTCACCGGAGATCCTAAATTCAGAAAGTGTGGTCTGCAGGAGGAAACTGCTGAACACCTGATTTTTGAGTGTGAGAGACTTGAACAGGTAAGTTACGAAATCTTTGGGAAACTGACCAAAGGCCAAACCATCTCCCAGGAGAACATTGTCAAAAGGATCTCTAGCTTCATCGAGCTTATAGATCTTGACAAGGACAACTAGGGGTCTTCACATCCTTAAGGCGGGAGCGCAAAAAGCCCATGAGGCTGAAGAGCATTAGGTGTTTGGACCGCCCACAGATGAATCAATGAATGAAGGTCACACCAGCTTTTATTTGAGATGCCAACATGGACGCTGTGCATATTGGGCGTGTTGAGTTTCAGTTCCTTCTCGAGGTATATTTGGATGGAAGCGAGAAGAGAATCGTTGTGGTACTCATTCTGTTCTAAGCAACAGATTGTCTACTGGTGCTTTTCACATGATGTTTGAAAAGCACAGAAAATATCAAGATAAGGTCTTCCAATGTTACAGGATGACTGTTGCCTCGTTTGACAAGCTTTTACATCTAATCGGTGGTATTATGTTGAAGAAAGATACAAACATGAAAAGAAGTAACCATCCAGCTGAGATACTTGCCATTACCCTCATTTAAGTAAATGTTAGTGTACAAATGGAGGTGGTTTTACCTAGTTGCAACAACAAGAAGAAGAATTATGGAATTTGTTTGTAGTTCAGTCCTGTATATTACTGATTTTGGTTAAAACTTTAGATACAGGTTTTTAGTGTGCATCTCTCTTATAGGACTAGTACTTATTTATAGAAACAAATAGAATGGATATATTAAAATGAAGCATAACTAATTCTACCAAAACATAGTTGTAATTACTCAAGCTGCAGTAACAGGTTAGTGAATGTAAAAACAAAGAAATTATAAACAATTTCAAAACACAAACCAAATAGTAGCCAGAAACAAACAATGATAAAGTATTAATAAAATTTGAGCTTGACAAGTGAGAAGGAATTATTTAAAAATAATAATAACAATACACTAATTCTCACACACGTACGTTTAATAATCAAACAAAGTCGTCATCCTCAGTGATACATGAGCTACAACTAAAAACTTATAAATGTAAACTTATAATTATTAAACGTATGTATGTGAGAACTAGAGTATATTGTTATTACTATTTATAAATAATGATAAAGTAGTTGAAAGTTACTTCTTTTAGTGTTATTTATATGTAAATAGTATAATTTATTGTAAACAAATTTTGTATGATTTTCTATTTACTAAATATAACTAAACATACTTACTTATAAACTATTACCTTACCTTATAAACATCAAAGTTTTCAATGGTGGAATCAAAACATGTGTAAAGATCATTAAGAAGATCAACCACTTGCAGAGGAGTACTTTCAGCACTAAGAGAAGTAAATCCAACAATGTCGCTGAAGTAGATGGTTACACTGTCATATGTTTCTGCAACAACTGACTGTCCTAAAATCAGCTGATTAGCAACAGATCTGCAATTCATACAAAACACAAATTTAAAGTATTACGGTGGTAGTTATTAATTAATACAGTAAAGTAGAATATAGGGCTGTTATTAATTCACGGAAATGATTCTTGCAGCATATCTACCTTGTGAGCATTGTCACACACAAAATATGTTCTGGCTAGTAAACCACCATAAAAAATCACAGGCGGATGAATTAGATACACATCAGAAATACAAAGTACTACTGTATTTAAAAACAACAGACTTTATCTATGCCTACCTAACTATGCGAACGGGGATTTTTAACTCGGTAAATGTGTACAATTATAAGGATTATAAAACTGTAGGAATATTTGTTAAAATTTTTTATAATTAAAGAAAGATAAAAATATTATGTTTTCATAGATCAAATGATGTAGAAGTTATTAATATTAGCCTATAGTGAAGAAATTAATAATCGAATATGTTTAAATGTTATAGGAAGATGTACAAATGTTTCCGAAGCTAAACAAATAGTCTTCTTTAAATTTGTATAAACGAATATTTTGATGATAAAAAGTTGTATTTATATACAGTTTATAACCTCAAAGCAAATATTATAACGTATTATAGTATACATTAGTTCTAACTCATATTTAAAAAAATCATCATCATAATAAATTATAATGATTGAAGGTGCAAACATAACCCCAAAGTATAATCTACACTGGGTTTATTTAAGTATTATAGATGATGGGTAAAATCAGCTGTTATATTGTATGTTACTCACTTAAGTTATTTATAAGAGTTATTCTGGAATTTATATTGTGTTCTGATAATGACAACTGTGTTTTTTCTACATTAAGTTGATAGCGATTTAAAATAAGGCAGTACGATTAAACCGAAATACAAACTTATCTGAATTCAAACTCATAAATAAGACCCTCACTCCATCTAGCGTATAACATAGACAACTCAAAAACAGCTGTTACTCAATATTGCACAGCGCATGCGCAGCGACCAATCAACGTCACATAGGCAATCAACCTCTCTCTTACTTTTTCGTTTCGACTTACAAGATGCACTGACCTTCGAAAACCACACGTCAGGTATTAATACATTCGTTAAATGCAAAGTAAGATAAAGAATAGTAAACGATGCTTAAATTAAAATAGTCATTCGATAACAGTGAAATAAGTTAAAGTAGTTTTGTGAAATGTTGTGAAGTAAATTTAATAGTGACACTTAATGGCAGAACAACTAGCCATGTTTGTTATCTTGCAAAACACGTGAACCGGCGGAAATGAGTATATCACTCTTACCAGGTAAAGAATTCAAACAAATCTATTAAACTAAATTACATCTGAGTTTGCTATAATAATGAATATTGTCTGAATTTAACTGTAACTATATCTCTACACTTTACAGAGTAGGTTTCTGTCATAACTAAATTTAGCCTAAAACAGCCTATCTTTTAATAGCATTACATAGCCTATAAGCCTTAAGCAAAGTGCAGTTTAAGATTTAGTAGCCTTTTTGAGCCATATAAAAGAAAAATATATTAATAGTGTAATAGTGTCTATTCAAAGTATTTCTTTAATTAATTTTATAAAATCATAAGTTACAATACAGTTTCATACATGAAGTTACAATACAGTTTCATATATGAAGTTACAATACAGTTTCAGACATGATGTTACAATGCAGTTTTGTACATGATTTTAGACATGACCGTTTGTTTAAAAAACAACCTTAACTTGAAAAACTAAGTGCATAAGTTCTGAAACTAAATCATGTTGTACTTTGTTCGTAGTGAATCACCTGAACTGTTCGACATGAACTGATGATTGAACCATTTCTGTTATTCCACCGTCTTCGCAAAGAACAATTTGTGTGCAATAGTAACCTAAGTGCAATATCACTGATCACACATAAATAATACTTAATTTTTGAATTAGCTATTACTTTTTTTTAAATAAATTAACCAACAAAGGCTATTTTTTGAATTACTAATCTAACAAAGGCTATAATTGAACATTTTCTTTTACTAAACAAAATTTGGATGGGATAGCTAGCATTTTAGACCTTACAATCCCAAAGGGTTCATTTCAAGATTTAAACTTTTTTATTACATGAGAGACGACTCAATAAAATTAAACTCTATTATTTTTATTATTTAATTTTTTGTTTAGTATTAAGTTTGGCCAAAGAAATAAAAGTTATTAGTAAAACCATGGTAAATGTATTTAATTTTGTAAATTTGTAAACGGAACAAATTGTATATTTTGATTTTCATTGTAAATAGGGAGGGTTTTTCAAACTTTATTTTTGGGGAGGGATTTCTTTTGAACTTAACTAAATTAATATTATAATGTAAATTTTCTTTAAAAATCTTTGTAAATTTTGTACTTAAGGGCATATAAATTTGTATCTTTTCTTTTAAGGGCATATCAGTTTTTTTTAAAGTATATTGCTTTAAAGTAAAATTCAATAAACAAACTGTTTATTATGTGAATTGTATTTATTGTGATTTCCTGTAAATAGCTAACTCAGGTGTTTGAAAACAGCTTTAAATAAGGTAAGGTTACAGACCATTATCCGTTGTAAAATGTTTTAAATTTTTTTATTTTATTTCTCTTATGTATGTACCATCTTAATTTCTGCCCAGTACGCATTCCTAAATTGTTTGTTCCCTTTAAGGTGGTACAAAGTACTGTAATTAAAGTGATTACAGTATTTAATTTAATAATTTTTTATTCATAAAAGCACAAAAACTATTCATAAATTATATACTAGTTTGTTATAGTGAACCGCAGGAGTGCCCATCCTCCCCAAAGCCTATGGCGCAAATCCCCCCAAAACCTGCCTGTGGGTTCCCTCTCCCAAATAAAGTAGACATTTTATGCCATTTTAGAAAAAAAAACAAAAAAAAAAAACAATTACGCATAGTTGTTTTTTTTTTCTTAAAAGTGTTATTAAGTGTGTAAGAGTGTTATCTCTGAAAACAACCCATTAGGTAACTAAAAGTTTACAGTTAAATCCAATAACTAATTAAAGTTTTTCATACAAATATGTTTATGGGAAAAAGGAGGCTCTACGTAATTTATAAAATAATACAAATACACAAATTCAATAAGATTTATTAACAAAAACAACACATTACTACTTTTGAAGGTAGCAGAAGACATCATAATATTAAATAAGTTCTTTAACCTCTAATGCTTGGTGAAAAAGAAATCCATGTTATTGGTGGTAATCGTATGTAATGTATAACATGTTAAAGAATTAAACTAGCTATTCGAATTTAATAAAAAAGTAATATATAGTTGAAATATCAAAAATAAATTTACATTCATTGATAATAATTAAGAAAATGTTGTAAGAAAATAACAATAAAAAACTACAATACATAATTAATTAATATTACAGTAAAATATTTTGAAAGAAATTAAGTTTTTACTACGTTTTATCACTCGTAACAGTCGTAACCAATATTTTCACTTCTGACAGCGAACGATAGTTTGATGCCTTGACATGACTAAGTTCTAAAAATAGACAAACCCAGACAATGAAAGAGCAAGTGGGGATGGGTAAAGAGGTACCATTATGAGAACACTGACCTTGAGGGGAGAGTGAGATGACAAACAACGCTCCAGTAACTTATAAAATTATCAACTGTAGTCTACACTCCAAACAATTCAGCTCAAATACTAAACATTTCATGGACTTTTTTTACCGCGTAAAAGCTAAATTGCGTAAAGCCGGACAGCGAATAACAACGACTGCCTATATCTTATGTAAATTTAATTAATTATAGGTATTAGTACATAATGTTTTAAAATTTTCTATAACTTATGTCAAGAACATAACCCCCCTTTTCCTATAAAGATTTAGTTTTTGCTATTCACGGCAATTTGTCGGAACCTAACCCCCGCGAATAACGAGGGATTACTGTATTGTTAAGACTACGTACCTTAAAAGACATAATCCCAACCCTTATAAGATCCCCAAGTCAGTCTTTTACATTTGAGTTTCTCAGGAACAGATAAAGGTATAATATATAATTATTCACAATACAAATTAGACGATTTTATAACTAAATAAATACTAATTATTATTGAAATATAAAAACTAAATGAAATAAAACAATCAATTAACAGTTTAAAAAAAGAATATATTGGAATACCAAAAATTTGTAAATGTGGAAATACATGTTATACATGAAATATAGGTAATACATAATTAATTACCATAAAAATACGCATAGTTAAGAATATATTATATAATTAATTTTGGTTTCTGTTTTTGCCAATTTTATGAAATGTGATTAAACAGCCTTAATTTTTGCAATTTGAAAACAGCAAACAATTTTATGAAAAAATCCTCCAGATTTAATTTTGTTTGTTTTCACATCTTCATTTGAAGGGTGGTTACATTTCACATTTGCAAATTTATAATATTCTTCTGAATCGTCCAATGTAAATGCATCAATTTTTGCGTATATCTTGTTCAACCATGCGTCCTTGTCAAATTTCCATTCTATAAAATCTCGTTCCACAGTACCCCACATCAAATCTCTCGTTATGTCTTTCAAATCGGTTTGTGTATCCGTATCTTTCATTGCTACTTCCATTGATTGATTTCAAATCCAACCATTCACTTCTCCAATCACCAGCTACACGACTTAATTGATAATTCAGATATTATCCAACAGTTCAGAGAACAAAATGTAAGTTGACCTGTTTCAATAGAGTTTAGGATTGCAAATGAGAGAAAACAATTGTTGCTATGGAAATTTAGTGAATGTCTAATAAAGAAATAATTACATTGTTGGAAGTAAACACATAAAAACATACAAAATATAAAATAACTTGACTAACTGTGTAGGCCTATTATATTATACTGTATTTGGCTGTTTTTCAAATGGTTCACCAATTGAGCGGGTTCCTTAGACCTATATCAAACAAGCACTTTTTAATGAGAATAACATTAATTATTTTTAGAGAATATTGCAGTGACTCTTATGGTGAGGCTTAAGGTCAGGAGTAGTCAATGAGTACCGATCGTGGTCCCCAGAACACGTTTTGGATGTCATTAAACATTTTATATATGTACGTGTTCGCACTCTAATGGTTTCATTTTACGTCCTATTTAGTACGCACGTTGGTTTTCTAAGCCGATCGGATGAGTTCGTAAGCCAACATACGGAATATGTTTAACCAGCGGTTATTAGCGAATTTCCACAGTAAAGATGAGCAGTGACTCTTATGGTGAAACCTAACGTCGGGAGTAAATGAGCACCGATCATGGTCCCCAGATCACGTTTTTGGGGTCATTAAAAACTTTATATACATGTGTTTGTACTCTGATGGCTGCATTTTTCATCCGATTTGGTCCAAATTTGGTACGCACGGTTTTCCAAGTCACTCGAACTGGTTTGTTAAGCCAAAAAGATTCAACGAAGTTATGTTTGATTAACGTGATCGTAGTACGGTACGTATTGTAGTATTGTGATTAATAAAATTGAAGTAATTCATTACAGCAGCAGTTCAGATGATGAGTTGGTTGAATTAATTCATAATTTGCCTATAAGAAACTATAAAATAAGACTTGATGCATTCAATTTTTATTCTGATAGTGAATTTACGGCTAGATATAGGTTCAGTAAAGAGACAGTATTATTTAATTTATTTTCATTTTGAACCTTATCCCAGAAATTTAAATTATCAAAAATGGATCAATTACTAATTGCACTTCGTTTTTGTACTTTTCAGAATGTGGCGGGAGACATAATTAGTATTCATAAAAGTACTGTGCGCAAAACAGTAAAAAGAATTTTCCACTATTTAGCCTCGTTGAGGCCTAACTTTAATAAAATGTTACAAAATGAGGAAATTTCGCAAAATAACAATGATTTTTTCAAAATTTGAATATTTCTAAACATCTTTGGATGTGCAGACTGTAGGCCTACTCACATTAAAATACAGTCTCCTGGTGGACCAGACGTTGAGCTGTATCGCAATAGAAAAGGACATATTTCTATAAACGTGCAAGTAATTTGTAATGCTTTTATGGAAATTGCGGCTAGTTGGAGGGGTTCAGTCCGTGATAGTACAATTTTTAATTCATCAGCGTTCTGTGCCGATTTGGAAGCAGGGTTGTACAGTAATAACAGCTGCTACTTGCTCGGAGAAGCGGAAAAAAGGTACAATATTGCTCATGACTCGTATCCAAACAAGAAACAGGATAGAAAGAGCATTTGGAGTTTGGAAACACAGATTTTCATGCTTATCGATAGGATTAAGAACCAAAATTCAGAAAACTTAAAAAATAATAATCGCAACTGCCGTACTTCATAATATTGCAATTAATCTGAAAGAAGAACCTCCGTTTGGAAACTTAGTTTTAGAAGAGTTTGATGAAATTCAAATAGAATGAGCTGAAAATCAATTGTCAGTTCGAAAGAATGTTATTGCTACAGCTTTTAGGAATTAATAAATGTTATATGTCAAGAATAAATAAATAAAATTCAGTACTGTGAATTATTATTAATTTAAATAAGTATAAAAAAAACAATAAGTAGAAAAAACCATGAGAAAGTATATATTACAGTAAATATTAGATGAACGATATCTTATACTTGAAAGAAATCTCAATTAATTCATCTTTTTCCACATCCGTAAAGTTTTTCCCTCTACCTCTTTTTATGGAAACTTCAGCCATTACTGCGCAGTATAAATACCCAACCAGTTATAACAGCAAACAAATCTTCTGGTATGAAAAGTTAATACAAAATATGTCCTAAAAACGCTTTGTTTTGTGAACAGCTGATCAAAATTGGCCATTTTGTAGGTTTACTGGTTCTATAAAAGTTATGGAATAGATAAATCGTTCGATAACTTATCATCCTATAAATGTCTTTAAGAAACACACATAAATTTATCGAATACATAAATTTATTGAAACTATAGCTATTGAACGATTTATCAGTACGACTGAGAAACCGGGCCTAAATGTTGTGAAGGAAATTTGACGGGGCTCTTATGCCTTACAGTGGGTAAAATATTAGATGATGCAAAACAGTAATATAGGCTTCAACAAACACCGTTACAGAAAAAAAATCGTCTAACCATTGAAACAGTTCTTTGATTAATTAATTTTTTTTTTCACTCAACCTCTCCATTGACTAAGCGAATGAAAAATTTCTAAATAATAATAGACAAATTTGCTAAACATAACTATAAACCGAACCTAAAAGGATTAAAATGTCTACTGTTAGTGTGACCGAGTGGGCTTGGGTGTATAGATAATCATTCAAATACCATCATTCATTAATAAATCATTATATTATACCTAAACATCGAAAATTGTAGTACGTTTTTTTAATATTTATTATAGAAAGAGATGAATGAAACTTATATAATTCGAAAAGTACTGTGCCATAGATAAGCAGAAACAAAAAATTAAGTGTATATAGGGTGTCCATTTTAACTGGGCCACCACTGGGATCTCCAAAAGTACTAGATGTACAGCAAACTTTAAATGGGAGACTTAACCTAATTTTTAGTGGCCATTAAAAATATGAATTTGAAATTTCAAAAATGTACCGCTATTTTCTAATATGGCGCACAACTTTCGAATTTCTTATGGAACACCCTATATTTTAGCTTGATTTTAGGTTTAACAAGTTATTTTAAGACTTTTTTTGTTATACGCCTAACCGTTTAAAAGTTAGAGGGGTATGAAGTTTTAAAATACCCTAACTGAGCCGATGACATTTTGATATGTTTTGAACCAATGAAAAGTAGATTATATATTTCTATTCATGTTAAAGACAGATCTCTATGTTAAGCAATTAATAAAGACGAAATCACATACAGATAGTAAATGGAATTCATATAATAACATAGATTCCTAATTTTAAGAGCAACACTATTTAAGCAATTTATTTGGGTCTTCTTTATAGAGAATTAGATGCCAAGGTTTTTAAAAATAAATAATAAGCCATTGAAAGGAGATTCTGGTCTAATTTAACAATCAATGTCACAAACTGCTGTTAAAGTTGAGGTTTTAAAATAAAGAATTATATTAACTTAATTAACAAACTTTTAATTTCAAATATTTTCATTATATTTCGTTATTGGATCATTTTAATAAAGAATAAGTTATATATTTTAAATATTAAGGAGACTGGATGGTTATTAATTGGTAGAGTTTCGTAAGTATAATTTTAATTTCAAAGTAAATTCAACCTTTGTAAGTAAATTCAATAAAAATTCTAAATGTAATTAATTTAGTAAAACTGTAGCTATAAAATTAATCAAATTGTTTTACTATTAATTATACATTTGATTCAAACTCAAAAAGGCTCTGAAGTTATTTCAACAAAGTGGCTTCGGACGCCAAGCAATTAGAAAATCGAATGCGGTGGAGCTCCCAAATCAAACAACCTTACGTGATCCCAAAATAAACCATACGTGGTAAAAACACCATAAAATAAAATTAACCTGACAAGATGAACACTTGACCTTCAAAAACGTCTTACACTAAATGTGCTATTTTGTGATTTATTGCACAATCGGTGAAACATCGAATCATCTGGTACCTAGTAAGACATTCGTAGTAGTTCATATTATTGAATTACAGCCATAAGGTGTACATTTATTAACTGTGTTTCAAGGGAATGAAATAGCAGATAAAGACGAGCTGGAACTTAACCGAAGGGCCCAGAACCAATGATAGGAATATCTCTTGGCTATGGGGAAAAAAGTGAAAGAAAAAACGTTCAATCAGAACACTTACACAAATGGAGAGAGACGGTAAGAGGTCAGAGACAGGCAGACAGGCACACGACTTCATTGATAGATTGGATGGACATCTGTGCTGGGTCTTGGAAGGCTGGAAGATTGGTTGTTGGTCAGTCTACTGACGGCACACATTCTTTCAAGAAACATCTCCATTTGATGGGGCTAGAGAATAACCCATTATGTCGAAGGTTTGGAGAGAAGGAGGAAACTTCTTCCCATGTTTTATGCGAATGTGAAGCAGAAATATCTGTTACAAGGATACCTTGACACCAGCTACATACGAGAGAAAGACCCCATGGACTCCTTCGTTTCGTGAAAAGGGCGGGTTTGATGTGAACTGCTGCTTGGACATGGGGCAGAGAGGACCTCATGGTTTAGGTGCAGTGTGTCCAGGCAGCAGATCACACAACTCTCTAATAATAATAATAACTGTTTAAAATGTGTTGTTGTTTTATGTATTTTTACTTAATGTTTTGACAACCTCCATTCAACGAGAGATTACTGATGATGTGATAGACATCCCGAAACACGTCAAATAAATAAACAAAATGAGGCCACTGACGGAACAATGTAAGTTACTGGTAGAATAATCGCTTCAATAACAACAGTCTGACGGATATCATCGCTCCGCGATTATCTTCCAGCGATAATCGCAGAGCTATGATCGCACCAGTAGCTTCAATCACAACATTAACCCGATAGCAAATGGAAGTCAAAACGGACGTACCAGGTCAAATTTCATTGAACAAGATATCACTGAACGAAATCATGAGATGTCACAAAAATTGTCAATGTGATCTTTCAAAATTTCAAATGGTCCAATCAAAGGAAGAACAAACACATCTACGAAGAAGCAAGACAACACCCAAATAAAATAAAAAACGAAAACAAACACTGAAATGGAGAGGAAAGAGAAAATACCCTTAGTTCAAACCTCCCAATATCACGGCTTACCATCTGAAGATACACATACTTTTATAGCCAGATAAGAAATGGCTTCAAGAGCTTACGGATGGACAGCCAAATCACAAATCAATCTATTAATTACATACCATAACGTCGAAAACAACCAAATAATAGCACATGTAATATAGGGTTTAAGACCTGAGATTTGCTAACATATAATACCAATGGAGAATAGAACACTAGGCCAAAGAATCTAAGGAAAATTGAACAACTTTTTCAAAAAAAAAAAAAACCTAAATCACCAAAAAATACTTAAGAATCACGGAAACCCACAATAGCACGGGAACTAGACAATTTGAAACCATTAAAACCATGACAGAGCAACTTACAGAAATTGTACACACATTAGGGTTAAATAAAACCATGACAGAGTAACTTACAGAAATTGTACACACATTAGGGTTAAATATACAACAGAAAGGTTATAAAACAAATACATTTAAAATAAACGGTACCAGAAACAGGCACATACTTTCTCACAAACATATTTAAATTATTAAACAGATTCACAGCGACTTCATTTTTGTAGGAGGAGTAGGAGAGGTGATTTTAAACTAGGAGATTAACTAATAAATATTATTATTATTAGCTAGAGATAAAACTATTCGATCGATTTCGAACAAATTTGCACCAAACACGTCAATTAGGCCTGTATAGATGCACGAAAAAAGGTTTTGAAAAACAACCCTCTTTTTGGCCAAAAAACCTCTAAAAATCAGTTATTATTATTAGCTAAACAAAAATTATTAGAAAGATACGGTTTTCTGCATGTGGTAGGGTACATAAAGGGCTGCAAATAAGCCAAATTTGATCAAAATCGTTAGAGCCATTTTTTTATAAAAAAAATAATACCCTAACTGATTTTTTTTAGTTTTTTGGCCAAAAAGGGGGTTGTTATTCAAAATTGTTCAAACCCGTTTTTTGTGCATCTATACAGGCCTACTTGACATGTCTGGTGAAAATTTGTTTGAAATCGATTGAATAGTTTTCGCTCTAGCTTTGTACAGACATTTTGTAAAAAAACACTTTTTTAGACTCAAGGGTCAAAAATGAATATAAGACAAACAATGTTCAAAAAAATGTAGGAGAAAACTACACAATATGTAAAATAAATAAATAATAATACACCGAACAGATTTTTCTTCCCAAAATACATCTGCAATATATGTAAAATGGACAACCATACAAAAGAAGGAAGTGATTTCCATCCAAAAAGAAATAAGCAATACATAAGTCAATAAAATTGTTTTGTATTAAAAATTAGTTTAAAGAAAGTGAATAGTAATACTACTTTCAGTGGATTTTTTTATGATTTGAACAGAAGTTTTTTTCTTTGATTAGACGACAAGACAAAATTGTTCACTCACTTCCGCTCATTTAAAAATTATGAATTTGTTATCGTTTTAAAGCTAACTAAACGTAGTTTATAACGATGTAAATTTGATATTGAAGTTAGAAAATAGTCAACCTTTAACCCTATTTGAATTTAGAAGAATATTTCTAATAATATGCAAATTATTTCTAATAATAACTTTTTCTACACTATATTTATGTTATAAATAAATGTAATATTTATGTGTAGTGGGAAAGTTTTTTTACTATTTATTTCACATCATTTTCGAAATCACCAATCTAAAGAGCATAAAATGAAGGTAATTCGGTATAGTAAATTTCATATTTGTATCGTTAAACTCATACTTGTTGGAAAGCACGTTTCATACAGAAACCAAAAATATACACTTTGTAAGATATTTGTTGATGATTTATGCGCAAACGCAGTTTGGACGAAAGGCTGCATTTTTAATTCGAGCCGTGACGTCATCTGATGAAATACGCTGAACCCGTCTACAACTCGTTTTTCTGAGTAGCATCCCTTATCTACTTACACCGTTTTACACCATGGTTTTGGGACTGTTGTGAGGGGGAGGGCAGTTGTTTGCAGAATGTCCATGGCAGGCTCTCAATGCTGTAAATGTCTATAATATGTGTATACTTGCTATAATATGTATAATGCTAAAGGCAGCTACATTTTGTTATTCAGTAAAAATATTCAGAATGAATGATTTTTTGAAAATTTTACAAAAAAGGCCCGACAGTTTATTTAGCTTTCCACGGTTTCTATTCTTTTCTTTTCTTTTTAAAAGAGGTGCACCTCAACACAGGCATAGCCTTTGAGGGTTCATTTGGTAGAAAGACATAGACGTATTCTTTTTTTTTGAATTTGTAAACTAAATATAAAGGACAATGATATTATTATAATTATTTTAATTATTATATATATATATATATGTATATATATATGTTCAATTTAATTTACTATTGTTTATATGCATTTATTTTTTTCTATAGAAGTAGTCTATAAATAAATATGAAATGTAATTGTTTGTTTTTTTCTGTGTAAGCTACCATCTGAAATAAAAAAAATAAAAAAAAAAAAACTTTGTTTACACCACACGCGGCACCCTCTATCGGCTCGTCTACACTGCACTACAAGCAGTATTAGTCGAATTGCCTGGCTGTCAATAATACGGCACTTTCACACGAATAATTGGAGATTTTTAACACATAGAAACAACAGATTATCTCCTAATTTCTGTGGGGGAATCGTCAAATCTTCATATTTTATATTGATTTTAATCAGGAACGTATGAAAATTCCCCCCTAAACTGTGAAAAACAACCCAAAAATTGATTCCCCCCAAAAATTCTGATGGCGCAACTTGCGCCATCAAACCATGCTGTGGGCACCCCTGGTGAACCGCAAAGTAAAACTTTTAAAAGGTACGATATCTTTAATAAATAGACACTTTAAGCAATTACGATCTTTAATCTTATTGCTTTCCCCATTTTTGAGAACTGTGTAAGCCACTGAGGAGATAATGTATAGAATGCCCATAATTTTCATAATATTTGTGTCATAATTGAATAATTAGTTCTTGACTAAAATTATTATACAGAAATATATGTGTATAGTAAGCCTACAAATTATCAATATTTTAGGTTAACAAAGTTTTGATGAAACAACCGGAGTAAATATTTTAGAAATATTATCTGATCAGTTCAACATGGGCATGTGCAAGATAACTCCTGCAGTTTAATATCTAGGTTAAGTCCAATGAAAGGGATCAGTCAAGGGGATGAAAGGATCTCTTTGTGTTCTATAGCTCATGTGCAATGTTACAATCAGAGCGAGAAATGTGCATTTTATTTTTTGCTGTTGTCGGAAAGGCTTAAATCATATTGAAATTAGTAGTATATGGTGTAAAATATTATTATTCTCTTTAATAAGTTAAACAAATAAAAGAGCACTGTGGCGACAAAATCACACTGATTTAAATAAAAACCCCAAACCACAAATCAAGGAACAAAAACACAGTAGTGTTAAAACCCTCTGAGGATGACGACCATGTCATCGAAACGTACATAAGGGTAACGTATTAAACATAACTTACAATTTAGTTGTTTAGTTATTGTTTTTGTTCCTTGTTTTGTGGTTTGGGGTTTTTATTTAAATCAGTGTGCCTTTAATAAGTATTAATCGGTTATTGTTTCAATACAGAGTATGTAAATTGTGTCAATATGAAATTTAAAACACGTATTTTTTGCAGTTTTCATGCATCAAGTAATGAAATATCAATCAATTTTTCCATTACAAACTTCAATTTTATAAATTTGTGGTAGGACTGAGTGGTGATGTGTTATCGCCTACATTGCAAGCAATAATGGATCCAGTCAAACCATTGACATGTAATGACATTTGCTGTAGAAATTAATTTAAAAACGGAATATATTGTATAATAATGAGAGAAATCATGATATTATAATGTGGACACCACTGACCAGTTTAAATAAAAATCATTAATAACAAAAATATGTGTTTATTATTTACATTTTAAAATAATGTACTTTGTATTAAATTGTTCTTCAGTGAACAAATATTGACTTCTTTACAAACAAGGGTTTATTTTTTACGCAGTACAAGATGCTGCTTACAATAAGAAATTATATTCCCAATTCTCTTCAGATAAAAGTACACTCTTCTTCTTCATCTCTATAATTCATACTTTCCACTTGTTGTGGAGTTTCATGTAAGTCTAATATAGAAACGTTAGGCCTACTTGCAAATTGATGAAATCTCAAATGAATCTAGGTTTATTACAAATATTTTTTACAAGTTAAAGGTAATATAGAAAAGAATTTAACAGTTTTTAGTTTGGATAATAAATCTTGGATCAAGTTACCATAATAATATCATATTTGTCTTTTTGTAAAACTCACAGTTAAAAAATTTCAATAGTAGCACAGGAGGAGAGAAAGCAACACTGTCAACTAAATAAAAGAAATATTATCTAGGTCAACATAGGAATAGAATATTTTCAGTGACATTTCCCTCTCCTACCAACCATGAAAGTAATTATTTTAGTTGTAAAATACAGTTTGTCTCGACAATCCTTTGTTTTTTTTTATTTGGAAACTATTTGAACTGTTACAAAACACAGCCAATGTTGAGTGATTTCTCCCCAATAAATTTTATTTAGTAAATATTTTATTTAATGTCCAAGCTTTTATTTTTATTAGATTGTGTTGTTGTTTTGTAAAATATTTAACATTATAGAGGGGATTTTTATAACATAAAAACATAATGTTACATTTTAATTCAGTTAACAATTTAGAAATTTGATCTTTTTATACTTTAAGTATTGATTTGATATTTTAATACATTAAGAAATAAATAGTAGGCCTGAATGTTTTGTGTGTTTTACCCTTAAATTACAAGCTTTGTTTCTTTACATTTTGTTACGGGTGAGTGTATTTGTTATTGATAAATAAATCTGTACAGTAAATGTTTTTGACCAGTTAAAAGTTTGTCATTCAAATACAATGAAGCTAAAATAAAAAAATATTAGATTTTTAGAGAGGATTCTAATTTTGAAACAAGTTAAGCCATAGTTTGTAAACGCATAATGATACTATAATTACAGAACAATCAAGACAGCAAAGTTTTAAGGTAGGTAACCTTGATATGTGTGCTGCGTATGTTCTCTGATATTTAACTATATCAAAGCCCACTAAAGAATACCGTTGCGAGGCGGCCAATAGGATGGGCGCCGTATCTACTAGCCTCGAACACTCCTGGTATTTACCGCTCGAGGCTTGTTAGCACAGTTTAAAGAATTATAAATGCGTTGAGTCAGCCGCAGTCAGTTAGAAGCGTGGGAAGAACGTGACAACGTCGCACTACGGCGATTGGAGCGTTCAAGGTCTCGGTGTACACAAGCCCGTCCCTCAACGGTATTCTTTAGTGGCCTTTGATAATAGACTAACTTGCATCAAAACCCATACTAAACAATAAATGTAGAGCATGGCTAGCGTATGCCATCCACGTAAGCTCGCGCAATTCGAACAGTTCTTGCCAGATATTGGAACGTTACACAGGGGGGCAAACACTACAAAAAATGCTTAAAAATCAATTACTTTCTAAGATTTTCAGATAGTATCTTTAAAGGATTTTCTTTATCTCCCAAAGGGGTTTGATTAGTGAGACAGCCGGCCACATCAGATTGATCACGTTTTTAATAAATAGGCTTGGTTTACAAATATCACTCTAAGTAGATTTTTGTTTTCTTAGCGTTTTTTATATCTACAAAATAACACAACTATCGGGTTCTGCACTCCTCCTAGAAAACCCATAAAATCAAAATTTATAATAGGCCTATAGATAATTTTCTCCAAAAAACTAATCGTGAAACAGCTTTTTTAAAATTATGACTAAGTAAATAATGATGTGTGATATGTGAGGCAAGCAAAACATTGTTTCTTCTTTAGAACCAAACGAGAATCGTTTCATACTGACTTCTGGTTAGCTCTACATCAAAATTTAGTACGAAAGCCTCCTCATTGGTTAAAGTTGTTTTTCACTATCTTTTTCTGAGGAAACATATTCCAACAAAAATGTTTGAGGGCATGTTTGGGGTTTTTCCTGAAGCTCTCACATTGCTCTAAAGCATATATGCAAGTTCCTCGCTCGTATAGTTCTCACTTATGCTAGCACATATATGTGCCTTAGAGCTTTCGCTAAGGCTATTGATTTGGATGACCTATACCTATACTAGGACTTTGTATATCAGATAATGTTTCATGTTCAGGAAGAAGGCAATTAAAGTAGCAATAGTCTAGTGAACATAAATTTTTCTCAAAAATACAGTTTCATCCTGGTACATTCACTCTATTTTTTATTATTGAGAAATTACATTTTCAATTAATTTTCAATTAAATATGAATATTCAATATTTAACCGGAACTTTTTTTTGAAAATATAGTCCACAAGGCAATTAATGTCACGGTCTTTTGATTTTAGTAGTTTATCAACTAAGTCACGGCGTTTTATTTTTATATTTTCCATAGTAGTGATTTAACTACCTTCACTAAAGTAAATATAAATTAGTCTTGTCATACCTACAGATAACTGGTTTCGTGTTTGAAATGATAATGCCCCCTTCAGAGTGAGAAATCAACTTCCTTTTTTTTCTTACTACAACTGATTTTGAGAACAGCAAGTTTGTATTCATCAAATATATTTCAAAGTTATGGTTCAAAGTTAGCAGATATTCAAAGTTCAAAAAAAAAAAAAAAAACTTGCACATATCCCAATAATCAACTGCACAAAACATGTATATTTGTGAATGAATTCATTTTTGATTATCACTTTCAACGTTTTCTGATGATTTTTGCAAAGATACTGGTACTGTAGGACTAACTTTTGTCCCCATCGTTTGAAA
The DNA here is from genome assembly GCA_018207615.1 of Philaenus spumarius. Lineage (NCBI taxonomy): Eukaryota > Metazoa > Arthropoda > Insecta > Hemiptera > Aphrophoridae > Philaenus > Philaenus spumarius. The sequence continues at coordinate 231,430 of JAGFPH010000566.1, forward strand.
CTTGGGTTCCAATCACCTAAAATGTTGATTATTATAAATCAAGTAGTGGTTTGGTGAGAGTAAAAAGTTTAAACATTTGATTACTAAGCGGTTTTTCAAGGTTTTGCCCCACTGTGCGCTGGCACGCCGCGTTGATTTATTTTCTTTAGCTACAAATTCAAGTTAACACGTAGAAATCTACAAAAGGATTCAATATAGTAGACAAGAGTATAAACATTTTCTTTTTGAATTATTTGTCGTTATTTATATCAGATATAAATTTAAAAATCACTTCAATCAAGTTGAATCTCAAAAAAAGTATGAAAAACTTTTAAATGACATGAAATTAGCGACTCAATCCAGTGGCGGCTGGTGAATTATTACCTTGGGGGTTCAAATCTACCGGGGAGAGGGGGTCCTGCAAATTTGTTTTTAGTACTAAACATAAGAATTTCTACTTTTAGGCCTGTTTTTACTTAAATTTGGTGTTTTAAGACATCTCTGAAAAGCGTGCAATGAGATAAAATCGGGTTACAGTTTGCATGATAGATTGGAATATAGATATTAATTATAAATGGAAAATTGCGAACAATATTGTCTTACGTAGAAGCCTATGCTTTATTAATTAGTTTATTTAATTTTTTAGTTGATAAAGTGACTCATAAATAATGAAGTGACACAAATACCAGTGTACTTTAATAGCACACTTTTCTCCAAGAGGTAAAGAAGTTACCCTTAGCAAAGGTGTAACGCTGTTCATTCTAAAAACTTTAGGCCTACCTTAACACAACGCTAATAACAACACCGAACTGCAATAATATTATTTAATAATATGTCCACACTAACACAGACTTAATCCATGAACTTCATAGAATGCACAACTGACATAACCTATTAATCAAAGAAGTAAATATAAATAAACACCAACTACGTAAAGGAAAAAATAGGCGTAAGGTTTTTTTTACAAAACACTGTTGTGAACTGCAGGTTCGGCTATCTTCGGAAGGAGTCGGGAGTCGCTGCATTTAGTTTGCAGCGAAAAACAACGTTGAAACTGCTATTCCCCCACCGTTCCCCTGTACCCCCTCGCCTAGGCCAAGAGGTTCGTTCTCTGAATTGAACCAAGATGCTGAAAACGACGTAGGAGAGCTGCGCGTTGTTACTCTATGTCGTATTTTAACAACTTTTCAATCTATATTGTTACATTTATGAAAAAAAGTACTAAATATTTATATTTGTTAAAATATTATGTTATTAACGCAATTTGGTTGGGGGTTCACTGAACCAGTGAACCTATAGCACGAGCCGCCACTGACTCAATCCTAATATTTCACAAAATAAGCACAACATAAGTGTTTTGCTCTGAGAGTAGTTTTTGTGCAACAACCAAAGTTGCAAACATCCAGCGGCTGTTAATCCATGAATTATGGGTTACGTTCACATACTTTTTAACAGTCTTTATCAGCTACTTTATCAGCTACATACAGTAGTAAGATATGAATTGTGAGGTAAATAATCTTTATGATTTATTATTAATTTATACATTAGGCCTAGATGAATTATATTATATTAGACAACAGAATAGTACAAGTTTTTTTAGCAGAATTATATTATATTTTTGAAATTAGTTTCCAGAATTGAGGCATAGCAGACCGCATGGACAATTTCCATTGTGCTGAATAGTTCATTAGGCCTGGTGTGTTATTATTCAAATTAGGGTGTACAGAAACAATTTATTCAAATTTGATTTACCAATGACCACTTATTATAGAATAAAATAATATTTATTACCGTACTTCAAAACAAATAGAAAACAGATTATTGTATTACTATACAAACTAAGAACTAACGAAATAACTATATTTTCAAACTATACTACATTCCAATACTTCATATTTTCTCGAATTTTAGATAAACGATTATTAAGTAGGCCTAGTCATATCTTTGTTTAAATTTTTTATTTGCTTCAAAATTAATAAAATTTAATTTTGTAAAATAACTTGGTAAAGTGCTGTCATCAGTTGGTACCTCAAGGAAATGTTTGCACTTGTTTATTTAAATTTGTGATTCACCAGGGATATTGCGATATTTAATTTACGATAGTATGATATTTTGATGTACAAAATTTGTACTTTATACATAATATGTATAATTAATTATATATATTATGTATTAATTATTGTAATTAATTATGCTGTTGAAAAAGTTGGACATTTTCAAGAAAACTGATGGGAATTTCTTCACTCTTAGAAACATAAAATATGTAAAACATAAGAACCTTGCACAGATTAGAAATAATATAGAATAGAATATTAAATTGATATATTATTGGTCTATATTTTGTTAAATTAAATAAGATAACTTTAATTTGTCTAAGAGCGATTCAGACAAATCAGAATTTTCATGTTTTTTGGGATTCATTTAATCGATACAACTAAAAAAACTACTAATACTACACAATATACTTAAATTGTTTTTTTGTCAAGTTAGTATCAGGTATTTTATTTATATTGTCTATATTATGTTTATGTTTAGTGTTCAGAATCATAAGTGTGTCGAAATATGAATGAAACTTTGTGCCACTAAGGAGTTTCTTAACATGTACTTTGTTGCATCCCTCTTCTTGTGTAAGTGGTATGTACAATTCTCTCTTCTCTCACTAAACGTAATAAATCTCAACTTCTTCTTTCTCCTTTTTAGCCATCAACAAGCTTACAACAAGCTTATCTTGAGTGACCAGTTGAAACAGACTGAAAGACTTAGGTCTATCTTTTTTTATATTAAATCAAATAAATGCATCACTATCTAAGGTTACTCCAAATTCTCAGAGTACTGACATGCACGCTAGCTCTCTTAGGTTACCTATTTTTAATCATATTTAAGGTTGTAATAGCTAAGCAAGTAATTAAAGACTTACTTAGGCAAAAGTTGATACAGTAATTCTTCACACTTGCGTTTCTCTTCTAGGTAGTCTGCAGTCCTTTCTTCTACTAAAGCCTCTAAATTGTTGGCATACTGTTCCATCCGAGAGAGTAGATTGTCGAGGATATTGTTGCTCTCATAGTCTCTGAAACAGAAACGAAAAAAGGAAATCACATACTTTTGCTTATTATATGGGAGATGAATGAAAACAGAGAATGGAACTTTTGCATAAGTAAAGTGATGCATAAAAACGATTGCACATTTAAGATATTTATTTGTTACTAATATGGTTTTGCTCCAAAAGTCATGCAAGAAAAGACCTGAAGATCGTATAGACAGTGGAGGTTCTAGACCTGAAAAACTGGGGCAGCAAGGACACTACAGAGGGTCGAATAACCGGGGGGGTATGGAATACAAACAGGTCATAGGGGGATTGTAAAATGATGAAAAATCAACCTTCCAAAACTCTATTTCAGCATATTCCTGGATAAAAATCAAATAATCACTTAAATCAAAAAACTTAAGAGTAAGAGCTGTTTATTTTTTCCTCCAAACAATTTTTCGTTATTCACACCCATCTGTACGCAAGTACCCACAATAAAAAATAAAAGCCGCGAACAACCATCGAGATATAAGAGCATACGGATGGCGTTCAAGGAATAACCAAAATATTCAAATAATTGATGTAATCTTCAGTTCAATCGTGTTTAGAGGATCGGCAAATGGCAATCAAAACTGACTGAGTTTCAGCATTGACTTTTCTTTCAGAATAAAAACTCTTAAGTCTCAAAACATGTTAAATATTTTTTGTCATCAACTAAGCTTCTAATAAAATTTTTTTCCTCCACAATAAAAAATGTATAATTTAAAGTGAATTGCAAGTGGGATCCACAATTTTATAAAGAATATTCAGTTGTTTTTCAGCATTCAATTACAAAAGATCGATTTATAAAATGGTTTTAAATGAGGCAATGTCAAAGCGCTTAGATGCAAGAAATTTCACTGTTTAGGTACGGTTATAGAGTGAAGAGCTGGAGTCGCCGGTCGCTTTCTTTTTTACTGGAGCAGACCCTTAAGGGTCGGCTCTAGTAAAACAGAAAGCAACCTGCGACTCCAGCGTAGCGGCGGTAGGTTACGCGGACATTGCTCATCCTAAATCCATTTAAAACCCAAAATTGTTCAAATAGCGTTTTTTAAAAAATACCAAACTCTTGGGGACAAAATTCTTCATCCGAATGGCTTGATAATTTTTCGCTATAGTTAATAGTTACATCGTAAAAAAATATTTAAACTCACCCTATAGCGGCGGTAGGTTACACGGACATTGCTCAGCCTAAATCCATTTAAAACCCGCAATTGTTCAAATAGCGTTTTCAAAAAAATACCAAACTCTTGGGGACGAAATTCTTCATGCAAATGGCTTGGTACTTTTTCGCTATAACTAATAGTGACAACATAAAAAATTATTAAAAATTAATTTTTTAAATTGTTAATAAATATTAAACAAAACGTTTTTCTTAATTTTGGAAAAGCCATTTGCATGCGTATTGGCCATAGATTTAAAATGACATATCGTTCATAATTATCCGATCAAAAATAAAGGAAAAATATGGATTTTAATTTAACATTGGTCTTATGGAGTGTCAACCAACATGGCCGACAGCTAGAGCCAACCCTTAAGCAAAGACAGTTTTCTGGAGAATACTATGACTAACAAAAAACATGTATTATAGTAATACGAAAATGATTTTATTTAGTTTCATGTTGTTTGGTAGGCTTTATTTTAAAAAGATAACAATTTATAGATAGCTGATACTCAAACTCACACTTTTCCTGTTTATTTACAGATTACAAACATTAATAAATGATCACTCATGAAATTAACTTTTCTTCAGTTTAGTAAACACACATAACTTTCCTTGTTATAATAAGCATAGATCAAAATAAAATATTTATTGTACATTAAATGATTTTTCAGACACATCTTTACCTCTTACGTGTCTATTGAGAAAAAATATATTGAAAAGTTCTTATATTTTGTTCAGCAGGTTGAGGGAAATGGATTACAGCAGGGACTATACCGAGTGTTCATCACTTAAGATAGCGACTTTGTAGTTGAAACGCGTTTAGTTAATAAACGTATTAGTTGTGAGAGTTTGTGTTTATCCTATCAAGTATATCTTCTCACAAGTCAAGCTCTATATTTATTTATAAGTGCTTTTTATTGTAACTAATTGTTTGATTTTTGATTTTCAGCTGATATGTGTTATTTGTCAATACAGTACTTCATACTGTTAGTCTAATTTGTATTAATTCCAAAACAATTGTTTTATTCTTTCATTTAAGAACAGGCCTTATTTTTTCTGTCACAAATAAATATATGCTATTAATATTTTATGTGTAAATATTTCATTGAGGGTTATACAAATTATCTTATTTATGATAATTCTGTCTTGATAAGTAACTTCTAGTATGAATAATTAATTGTATTATTCCTACAGATGCTATAATTAAATTGAGACATTTTTTCATGTGAATCAAAACAGGGCACTATTTTTAAATAAAAATGTGTTGTTTGCACAGTCAGGTAATGAATGTAGTGTCAGTAAAATAAATGCAATTTGATAAATAATTTATTTTAAAAGTATTATTTGTCATATTTTAGAATTACAAAAATTTTGTTTCTTTTAAGAACAGAAATATTTATGATAGTAAATAATATTGATTGAAGAAACTAACATCTTTGGAGAAATATGAAAAAAACTAGTATATTATCAAAAGCAATATAGACTGTAATGGCAATAAATTTGTAGCCATATTTAAAAAACCTAGCTTGTATAAATACAGTAGACTCCCGATTATCCACTACGGTACCGGATTAACCACGTTGCGGCTTAACCACGATTACAAAAAAAAAAAAAACAAAAAAAAAAAACAGTAAAAATAGCGATGAGTGAAGTTAAGTTTAACGCGTAAAGGTCCATCATCTTGCACGCAGACTATTGTATAGGGGTGATTGAAACTACTGTACATAATTTTTCATTATTAAAATGTACGTAGGCCTAATACTCTAGTTAAAGTGTTATTATTAAACCTTTAGTAAAGCCTAATTATGTAAGCACTTACTTTATTTTACTATCAAAGTAGTTTTTTGGATTATTTTTGGATTATCCACGATTTTGATTATCCACGAAAGCTGAGCTACCCATTATCGTGGCTAATCGGGAGTCTAATGTACTTATTTCAAATGAAATATATTTGTCTTTTGTATAAAATCACTTTACTACAACATCCTATGATGAAATTTCCATCTTTATGATGATTTTAAAATAGAAGAGGAATAAATGAAAATTACATGTATAAGAGTTCAGATTAATACTTTCAAGGAATACAATGTATCAGCAATCTATTTCCCAGCACGGTATGCTTGAAGCAGGAGGATTATGTTAAACCCTTTAAATCTCTGGGAAATAACTTCATCAATGGAGGAGACTTGCTAAGCATAATTACTGGACATCAAGATTAATAAATCCTAAAAGAAAATAATTGCTGGCAGCAAGTGATGCAATGGAATGCTAATTCTGGGGATGGGTCTGCGTACTAGCCTATTGATGTACACAAGTTACCTGATATTATTTACTTCTTCCTGACTAAAAGATTTCAGAAAACTATATCCATATAGAAAATTATGAAAGTCTTTCTTCACACCACATTTCAGTTATAATGACAATCAGTGAATCTATAATTTAAAAAATCCATAATTACTTAGACAAATGCTCCAGGACTGACAAATAATACAACTGACTGAAATCTTTTCAGTAACTTAGTGGAAGGCAGTATAAATATTCAAGTTCCAATTAAAGATCCGTTACAACTAGAAGAAGAACTTGAGTAATTTACCAAAATTATACAACATGTTAGTTATAAGAAGGGAAATAAAGGGATTAGTTACCCAGTTGAAATATGGGAGCTAATTAAAAAAAGAAAAGCACAGAAAAAGTGGCAGAGGAATCAAGCATCAGAAAAAAACCCACTAAACATGTTATGAAATAAACTGAAATCATTGAAAGAAAACAAAAAATGAATCAATTAATAAATATGTATTAGGCCTGAGTGCACAAAAAGACTCAGAATACTCACTTTGGAAGGCAACAAAATGAATTAAAAGACCTATAATCCAAGTCCTGCCTATATATATATAAAAAAAAACAATGTAATGTGGGCTAGAAATGCTAAACAAATAGCTTATTTGTTAGCTTAGCATCTAGAGGAAACATTCCAACCATTATACCAAAAAACAGCAGAATAAAATATTACTTCCATATATAAAAATGACAATCTTGAAATAAAAATGGTCACACTACAGGAATAAAAAAATGAAATACAAATTAATATAAACAAAAAAAAAAGCACAAGGATGTGATTTGAGAAGTGGTCAAATAGTTAAATCTCTGCCCATCAAGGGTCTCAAAAAACTATTGCATATAACAAATGAAACGTTTAGGCTGATGTATGTTCCTCTTCAGTGGAAGGTAGCAGAGGTTATAATGATAATAAAACCTGATAAACCACCAAACGATAAGAAATCATACTGACCAATTTCATTCAATAACCGTTAATCTCTAAGCTGTTCGATAGGTTGCTGTTGAAAAGATTCAAACTTATAATTGGGGATAGGACTCTTATCCCTTAGCATTAATTTGGGTTCAGATCAAAGTATTCAACCTTTGACCAAGTTCACAGGATTACAAACATAATTGAAAATGCCCTTGAAAATAAGAAAATCTTTGGAGGAATCTTCTTGGACGTGGCTCAAGACTTTGTTAAGGTACGGTATAGGGAACTGGAGTGGAAGCTTCTAAGAGATCTACCAAATCAAATTTATAAAATATTAAAATTATATATGATTGATTCGCATTTTCGGGTGAAACAGGAAGAAGACTACACTGGTCTAAAGAAAAATTGTAACTGGTGTTCCTCAGGGAAGTGTGTTAGGCCCAGTATTGTACCCATTATATACAAAGGATCTACCTAAAACAAAGGGTGCGACAATAGCTACATTCGAGGATGACACAGCAATACTTGTGATTGGTAATAAAATTGAAGAGGTAACAAGCAAACTTCAAGGAGTGTCTAATGTTATTAGCACTTGACATGTTATTAGCACATGTTAATGTTATGTAATTAACTGAAAAAATGTGTATTGGGTTAAACGAAGGAAAATCAACCCATGTAAACTTCAAGAATCTGAAGATTGATCCCCATCAGTTATAAAAACATTTCCAATTCCATAACTATGCAAATACTTGGGAATGACTCTTGATGCTAAACTTAAGTGGAAGGAGAATGTAAACAAGAAACAAAAAATTAGAATTTAAAATTTAGAAAGATGTACTGGCTTTTATGGAGGAATTCTCAATTGTCAATTCATAATAAATTGCTGTTGTATCGGCAAGTGCTCAAGTCTGTCTGAACTGTTTGGGAGTGGCCGAAGAAGAACAATATTAAATTGAGACCTTTCAAAACAAAGTATTTTGTTGCATAGTTAATGTGAAGAATGATAACTTGCATAGGGATCTTAAGGTTGAGCTAGTTACTGAAGAAATAACCAAAAAAGCAGTAAAACATGGTCTACACACCTCTCAGCATGTCCATCCTGAGATACGCCGACTGCTGGACACTAGTAATGCAGTTAGACGTTTGTGAAGAATTAAACCCCTGGATTTGATTTAGGCTAGACTAAGACATGTTAATTATTGGCAGTAACCAATGGGTTATATCCCTCAAAATGTTTCCTGTATGATGTATAAATTGCTTGATGAGTAACTAAACTCAGTTGTATTATAAATAAGAGATAATAATAATATTGAACAACCAATCATAAATGGTAAAACTAAATTAAACAAAAAAGAATAACTGGTAAAACTGACAAAAATATTGTAAATGTAATTTTATTTAAAAAAAAATTCTTGTGGCTTATTTATTGACTACAATTAATGTTTTAAACTGGAAAAATCATTTTTATTTTTATATTCAAAGTAAATATGTTTAGCCTTCGTGTTTGGTTGTTAAATTAGGTAATTCAGGACAAGGTCATTTTTAAAAATTAGAATTTTTTAATAAAAATCTACTCTAATAGTTATTTAAATGCAATTTGTTTATTGAAAGATTTTCTAATACAAAGTTATGGAATTCAATATTATAAAGTAAGGTTTATTAAAACACTTATTGAAAAAACCAAGTTAAAAAAGATTTTAAAATCAGGGGAAGATAAAATAGTTTCCGACGTATCAACATATCAATAACGTAATCGTCTGAGGTCGACTTCATAGCACGTCTAGAACTGCAACTAAACTATAAACTAGTTAACTTCTCAACTCATTACAGACATGGGGTCAATTAATTGTGCTCATGATTTTGTGATAGATAGTTTAAGAATTGAATAAAATTCATCAGTTAATTATTCAAATATATATCTAGAAATTTCATACAAAATTACAAATGTAAGAATTGTTTAAGTTCGTGTAGCGTATGAAGTTGGAAGGAGCACATTCACATGAATATGTGACTATATTTGGCTTCATAATTCACATTCTGTAATAACGCAATCTTTTCATTCAAACAGAAGTGCCAGTATTTACTTTAGTTTTGCTTTGGAATGATACATGTAATATTTTGTTACGCACATAATTGCCAAAAATATAAGCTTTAATTCTTTAAAATAAAGGTTTCAATGAAAAAATCCTTGTAATATTTGTTGCTTTTCACTTCAGTTAGACCAATGAAGCTGGGAATCCATGCAAAACCAGGACATTTATTACGCCAAGTAAATTATTCTAGAAGAGTGGCAGAAGGCAAACTAAAGAGGGGAAGGTAGCTGGAGAGTACACAACTATGAGATTAATTAGGTTCGATTTTGCAGTAAATGTTGGTACAGTAATTTGGAAGCAGACTTGCTTGAAATGACATTACGAGATCAATCATCAGCCTCCGACTTCAAATACCATCATTGATGTCGATGTATTCAACAAATAAATATCTTGCTAATTTAAAACTATAATAATATATTTTACGGATATGTTTGTATTTTTATTATGATTCTGAAAAGGCCCTTTTAGGTTATTTATTCAATCTTAACTGAATTATTTTTTTTTGAAATAAGAAAGAACAATGCAGGATTACAGGAATTTTAACGACATCTGAAAATTCACCACAACCTTTCTGAAAGTTCGAAATGTTTTTAAGTAAACCAATATTGTAATGTTTATATTATGAACTGCGTTATATATTTTTTATATTATCATAAAATCAAGTAATTTCAAATGTAATGTAGGCTACTACAAAGGAGAAAATAGAAAGTAAAATTGAAGTGATAGTCCTTTTTAATGTAGCATACCAAGGAAAAACACTAATGGCTTCACCAAATACCGTGGTCAGTCTGTCGAAGCCTTTTTTCTCAGGTACGGTTTGACGTGACAGGCTGCAATTTGGTATAGTTACTGATTGTCCAACTACAGGCCTAAAGTACAAAAAAGAATTTGAGGACTCGTTTTGGAGGTAAATTGGGTGACCAAAAAACAAATTTGTTTAAGAACATTGAATGATATATCAATTTGTTAAATGAAAAAAGGAAAGAAAACGTCCCGCTTGCAATCTTTTAAAGTAGTGCTAAAAAAATTAACTTTCTTTAATTTAAGGGAAAATTGTCAAACTTCGATTTCTATATTTAGAAATATATATATATATATATGAAACAATATGTAACATAAGAATACCACACTCTGAGATCTCCTAGTCACTAATTTTATAAATAGACTAGATATGCCTGTAGAATAAAAAGGCGAAGACACACCACGGGCTTGAACTCAACTATTTCAATAGAATTATTTATTAATATTAATTAAATATTTTTGAAGAAATAATTTTTAGTATTTTGTATTAGTTGATATAATGATAGATTACTTTTTTTTAGCTTTGTCAAGAGATCCAGTTTATTGTCCGTGGTAAATTTAACTGAATTTAATTTACATTGTGGGCATAAGTTAGAAGAATTTGTTAGCATAAGTAGACTAATCAAAAACAATTTTTACATTCGTAAAAATGATTTTTTTTATTGTTCTTCAAATACAAACTGAAGATCTCTGAAATCAGAATTAAGGACACCATAATTTAAAGGGAGTCCATTAATGTTTTTCATTTACCTGAGGGAAATTTTCAACAGACTCGTCAAAATTATACTCACGACGTCTATCTCTGCATATATCGATCATCTCTTGTAAGACATTTAATATTATATATTTGAGTAAAATATACAAAAACAGTTGTTAATTGTAATGTATTTTTTACTATAGAGACTGTGAAATATATGCGAAAAACTGACACAAGCCTTCCACTGACGATATGACGCCCGCCTTACATATACGAAACTACTAAATTATACTCATGTACGTCGATGTTTAGCCACCTAGCGGTCGATAGAAAAACTATTATGTTTCGTGTAGGCTGCACGCGGAGTTTTTTTTGATTTTTAAGACTTAGATGATCATGATTGGTTAAATTGTGTAGTGGTGAAGCAGCTAAATGAGCTGCATCGCATACACATGGCACATGCAGACATTAAAAAAAACTTGAATAACTTGAGTAGAAAAGAGAAATCAACTTGAAAATTGAAACGGCACACCCTTAAAACCATGTAGATCGGTCCTGCTAAATGTTAACAAAATTGGTAAAGTAGTTCCGGAAGAGAAGAATTTACAAAATTTGCACGAAAGCCGAAAAGGCCGATGCAAAATGTTTTCTTAATTTCGAAATGTTTGTCTTTTAATTTCTGTTATTCAAAAGTAAATCAAAACTAAACACTTCTTTTGTAACAAAAATTATACTTTGAAAGAAGAAAAAATATTGAAAGTAAGAAAAAGAAAAATTACTTATAAGAGATTACTGGCGTAAACCTTGTTACTTACTATAAAGTAGACAGTTAAATCAGATCGTTTATATCGAATTATACGACATTTTCTAATATTTATAATCCTTTGATTTTCCTTTTCTGTTTTGAACAAGCCTTTGCAATTATATTTTAAATTGGTTTACTGCTTTATTGTATTATAAAGGTTTACTCATTCACAGATATTACACTTGGGTTTCTATTGTGCATCATTGGTAGGTTACATATTTTGGAGTTTAGTCATGACTGTTTTCCCATTTAAAATATCATTGTTCATTCGTTTCATTACTTTTTGTGATATAATTTTTCTTACATGTGTTTTAGTATTTTCAAACACAGAATTGAAACGATACAAAATAAAAATTTATGGGACAACACCGTATTGTTGACTATCGTATTTTAAATTTAGCATTTATTATTTTCAATTTGACAATTGATTCGGACGCAAGATATTTGTTTTAAATGCTATTTCTTTGCGAACAAAATTAGAAACAATTTAAAAAAATCATCTTTCACCTGAAGTCGTAGAAAATACACTAAACAAGCCTCCCATAGCCTTCCTCACCCACGAAACCTAAAACTTTCCAAATTTAAAATCTGTAAAAAATCTAGAAAATAACAATTAATTATTTAAAATTTTCAAAGCCAATAATAACAGTCAAGTTAAATAAACAAAATTATAAATCATACCAGAAACAATAATTTATTTATAGTTTATAAAATTGCTTGCTGAAGAACTCAAAATAATATTCTTTATACACTAATGAATTATTTTTGAACATGCCCTTTCTCATTTTTAGAACTTTAAAGTGATATTTGATTACAACTGTAAATCAGTTGCAACTTTATGAAACCTTTATATCCTTGCTGTAACTGCGTGTTACAAAGCCACATAAAAAGAACAGTACAAGGTAAAACGCGACCCCATTTTGTTTGTAGTCCCGAATCTGCGTCTTCCAAGTCACGTTTTGTTGTAACTTCTAAATTAATAAGCGACTGCTAGATTCGAATTATTCTTTAGAGGGGGCGCACAGTGTAGGGCCTACATACGTGAATTGAATTATGGAGTTTATATTTAGTATCATTCAGAAAACATAACTTATTTACAGAGAGATAATTTTTTCGTTGAAACTATTGTTAAACCAAGCATTTTGTTCTTCTGGTAATATCTCGTACCCTATAACAAATTTAAAATGAGGAAAATTGACTATATTTTGTGCAATTTAAAACTTAGTACGGAGTACTTATAATACGAATTTTACTCGTATTTAAATGCCTATTTATTTTACCTTTTATTATGCACTATTTAAATTCAAAATTAAATAAAAAAGTTCTTGTATACGTTACTTTTTAGCCTAGTGAGAATTAAAACAATAGTTAATGACTGCAGCTTAAAGAAATATAAACACAGACTCTGTCAAACTTTAAAACAACATTTGTTTCATTTTATTTTGTATTAATATTAAGTAATTTAGTAAGTTAAGTAGCTAAATAAAGGTCAATGTAGAAAAATCTCAAACTGGTACTGGAAATCGTTATAAAATTTATTTAGACCTGGCTTTTCTAGTTTCGCTTCCTCGTTGTAAACACTCAACCTCCTAATGTATTAGGAAGAAGAAAAAGGACGTGGGATGATTGTAAAATAAATATTACAAAGGGTAAGTAATAAACCGACTTAATTTGATTAAAGTACAAACGTGCGCAATAAAATTAAGCTTGCACGTGCCTTGTTGTTCACGTGACTTGTGTAAGCTGCTTAAATCAAAATCTTAATGACTTATTTCACTCTGTGTTGTTAAACGACATGTATGACGACACAACTCCGCGATCGATGGAAACTCAGGTGTTCCTGGAAGCTGCTCGGGACTTGTTGCTTACAGTGAGCAAGGGACTTATAATTCAGCTTTATATCAGATTAAAAAAAGGAATTTTAGTTTGTTAAATAAATACCAATTGTGTACCGATTATATTCTTTTTATTTAAGGTCTTAAAATAATTTTAAACTGAGAAAAGGCAGTGGTGTAATTCTTATACACGTTTCAGAAATAAAGGGTGTGAACACTTTACTTTTAATAATCAAAAGCTTCAATAAATTTAACTATTTTTATAGTTTGCCTAGTTGAAGTAATAAAAAATAATTGCCGTAAAATATAATTAAGAAAGGTGTTTTAAGAGATGCAGTAATAATAACATTGTAATAAAATTAACTTGGTAAGTTGGTAGTTCTGTTCGTTAGATATAATACTAGCTGTCATACCCGGCTTCATCCGTGTTAAAAATAAGAAACTGTCCAAAATTTTTCAAGAAGTACATGCATTAATTAAAAAATGAATAATCTAGGTATATATATATATATATATAAAATCGAAAACTCATTCACTCACTCACTCACTGATTACAGTATTTCAAAAACCATACCATCTAGGAACGTGAAATTTGGTACACATATTACTCATATGCCCTAGAGGCGCACTAAGAAAGGATTCTAAAATATTTGACCTTTAAGGGTTGAAACAACCCCTAAAATAATAAATATTGTTTGTTATATAGATAATCTCAAAACTCATACCACCTACGAAAGTGAAATTTGGTACACATATTCCTGATAGGCACTAGAGGCGCAGTAACAAAGTATTTTAAAATATTTGCCATTTAATGGTAGAAACAACCCCTAAAATTATAAATATTGTTTGTTATCCTTTTCTTAAAGATAGAAAACTGAAATTTTGTACATTTACTTTTTTACAAGATACATATATAATTACATATACTATAAGCGGTATATTATACAGCTTTTTCTAATCTACAGTTATAGATTTTACGTACCACAGATATTAATTTTATTTACAGTTTTCATATTTAATATTGAGTTTTAATTATTGTAATATATGCGAGTTAATATGCTTTATAATTACGGAAAATTTCAACTTGATACTTCTATAAGTTCCTGAGAAATGTGTTTAGCAGATGTTAAATGAGCGATGTTATAAGTGTGTCCGTTTTTATTTTACAGTAAAAAACTTAAAATACCTGATTTTAGACAAAAACATAATTTCTGTCGAGTAATTTCGATAAAACATCTTCAATAAATAATGTAGGCTTACTACAGTGGATACGCATTGCGACCGATTTACTCTGAAACTAGGCCTATAAAAGTACTGTAGGATCTAACTGGGATCCTGTGTAGGCATATTAGTTTATGCGTTTAATTCTTTTTAGTAATTTAATCCCTGGGTATTGGTTGTATTATGCTGGAGAACAGATTGCTCCCTAAGCATGACTGATGGCTGCACATTTCATTATTCACACACAGCACTCATCTTCTTTCGTCTAACCCTCATTTATCTTATTTTAGAAACCCTCCCTTCGGTGCCGAGTCTAACGTATGCATATTTTATTTCGTATTCCAGTGTCTTATAAGGGAATTTCTAGGTATTGAATTTTGAAGTACATCCAAGAATTGAACGATAATAAACGAGTGATTAAACATTTATACAAAAATATGTTGTCAACAAACTCTAGTAAGTTATAGTGACACTGTTGAATGATTCTTTATTTAAGGATAATTTATTTGTTTAAGGTTGAATATACAGAATATTTGAATAAGTAAGTGTGTACAATAAGATCTCATTAATCCCAAGTAATAAGATGCTCGCAGTTGTCCGAATTACTGTTCAGATTGAACTTAATAATGTATAAAGTATGGTATACAATACATAAACAGAGCATAGTAACAAAACTGTTTACTGTACAATTCAAATGTATGAACACAATACAATGAAAATTACTACTTAAAAAAAAATGTATTTATAGGTTTAACGAAATGTTTTCCATTTGAAAAGATTTAATGAATAAGGAAACAATGTAACGAAGTATAATTTAAATTTTACAAACTTTTTGGCTTTTACGATTGATTATTATTTTAATAAGGTTTATTTTGTAGAATATTACAGATTATCGGGCTATTTAGATTAAACGAAATGCGGATTAATCGTATAAGCAACTTCATCTTACTACTTGCTGAATAAAAATCATTTCAATAGCAACAACAAAATTAGCAAATGGATTCTTATATATAACTAATAAACTCATGACTCATGTTTATAGAATTATTCACTATCCTTACAATTCTGTAAATGCTGGGGTATTATTTTAATATATTTGATGTCATTGGAAAATGCTTGCTACAAACAAAATAATAATAATTAACCAATTTCCTCGCATTTCTCACATGACTGTTAAGAAAAACAACGAAATTTTCTTAACTATGAGGTAAGTTAGTCGGTTTTCCAGAGTGGTTTTCTATATAAATTCTTTGAAAATGATTTTTTTACCGATCCAAGAAACGTATTCCAATGACTCCAAAATTATTGGGATTTGTCATGAAGGAAAAACAGACTAAAAATTTGTTCTTTTCACAATTTTAGATTTTTTTTAAATTCAAAGAGTTCTCTCTCGAGAATAGAACAATCTTTTAAATTTTAGAAAATTTAATCTAGTTCAACAAAGATGCTTACTTTTTTTACCAATACTTGAGGAGATATTTTGAAAAAACTGGGTCAAGTAAAAAAACGTCATGGTTGTTTCAAGATGGTGGCGCACATGGTGGTAGGGGTATTAGAAAACTTTGATTTTTCATCAGTGTACCAACCCGTACGACATATTAAAACAAAATCAGAACTATCCTAATTTATGTAACCATTTATGACAATTTGACTGGACTAAAAATGAATCTTGGTTCTATTTAGGTTGATGATTGTGTATGAATTTTATTTCAGCGTTTATGTATCAAAGGAGGAGTTCTGAATGCCAATAGTATGCTTTATCAATTCTATTCACTGCAGTTATATTTACTACAAGCTCTGTTATCAACCTTATACTTTTATTAAATTTTTACACTTTTCATGTAGAAAGCAATCGATTTATAAATAAATTGTGTTTGAGTGCTGCTTTGAGAGTTAGAGTAATGAAGACGGGGAGCAGATAAATCGATACTCAGTAACCAGGTTCGAACCTACACGTTTCCAACTGTTGTACACTGAACTCTCCTCGGTCATTGAATGTGATCCTGTTTGCTTTTTAGTTATTATGCAAGTAAAGGACATTGAATGTACGTTTTGTTTCATTTGATGAAATTGTTTAAAAAATAAACGTTTTTCTATGGAATAAATAGAAAAAAAAAAAACATTTATTAAGACGGACCCAACGTACTTGGTAGAACTGCATATACAAAAGAAGAAGAAAATAAAAAGACACATCCCTTCAGACGTCAATTAGAATAATGGCCTACAAATATATATCTGAACACGGTACCTAAATCGAGAATTGAACTAAATGTACTAACCTTTTCAATCATACTAATCCTTTACAATCAGTTTGTTACCTCTTCAGGGATGTTTCTAGTTTGCTTTAGTACACCTGCTGTAACGAATTTTATAAATTTGGTGCAGATATTTTATTCTAAGTTTACGTATACGATATGCGTTTACTTTGGCTCGCATTAGAATGCCGAAGTATTGAAATCATGCGTTAAATTTGTGTGTGTCTGTTTTCCTGTATACACGATATAAGCACTCACAGACGTCGTAGAAAACCACGTCGTCGGTGGTACCATAATCTTCGTAATTTTTTTGCAGTTGAAAAACGAGAGCTTTCTAGCACGAGTCATAGCGCGTCGGGATCATGTTTTTGAACTAAAATTTTAAAAATATCGGGTCAAAATTATGAACATACGGTGTGGGGTATCGTTTTATATGTTTTTGGTTTAGATTCTGAGGGTTAAGAATTCGTTAGCGCGTCGGGATCACGTTTTTGGGTCAACATTTTGAAAATATGGTGTGAGATAACGTTTTATAATATTTTTGGGTACGGGAAAGCCGACTTTGACAGTTAAAAAGTCGTAGCACTTCGGGGTCACGTTTTTAAGTACGGGAAACCAGATTTTGACAGTTAAAAAGTCGTAGCGCGTCGGGGTCACGTTTTTGGGTCGAAATTTTGAAAATATAGTGTGGAGTATCGTTGTATATGTTTCTGGTACGGGAAAACTGATTTTGAGAGTTTAACAGTCGGAGCGTGTCGGGGTCACGTTTTTGGTCAACATTTTGAAAATATTGGGTCAACATTTTGAAAATTATGTGTGGGGTATAGTTTTATATGTTTTGGGTACGGGAAAACCAATTTTGAAAGCTAAAAAGTCGTAGTTTCAATTCGTGTGTTCTGTCCGGAGGAGCCGAAGTCTTGAAAAAGTTTTCCTTCTTTTCACTAGTTAAATACTTTATCTTTGACTCCAATTTTTACACTATACAAAAAAGGCTTTTACATTATTAAGAAACTAAAGGCTATCAAACTAGATAAATGTTAGTGTATTTGTGCAAAGGTTGATGGTAAACAAAGTAGCCAGAAATTACGTCAACGAATCAACTATCAAGTTATATTGTCATATAATATCTTTTACAATTCATTATGATAACATGATTGTAGATGTTAACTATAACATATAACGGAAAGTTTGAAAGATTACGATATTAATGTATATACAAATACTGTACAACACATTTCAAAAATGAAACAAAACGATTTAGAAATTTCGACTGAACATGTTCGAAGGAAATATAACTTAACATTTCACTCAGATTTCTTGTCACGAAGAATCCTAAAAATATTTAGTTTTGCTGTAATATAATTTAGCACTTTTATTGTTGAAAAAAATGGCTGGTAATGATCAACAAGACTTTTTAACAAAATATTTTGTTGGAACCAAGAGAAACCTTAAACCAGCGCTCTTGGATTCTTTTAATCAAAACCAATCTAAAGGCTGAGATATAATTATCTCCTTGCGCCGCTGTAGGATTAATTACAAGCAATATTCATTTATATTTTCCTTGTACTTCACTACAAGAAGCTGGAAAATATACCTGGCAAATCAGTGTTTCAGACATGTCAGAAGTGGATATTACATAAGTGAAAAAATCATTTGTAGCAAAATTGGTTAGTCTTTTACACAAAAATGTAATTAAAATTAGTTTATATACTAACTAGGGGAAGCCCCTGTGTACTCCGCACGCCAACCCTGTTGAAACTTTCTATATACATAATCATGTTATGTTTTCTTTAATAAAGGTGTAGGATTAATAATAATAACCCCAAAGCTAAGGTGGTAATTAATGTTAAATGTTCAAATCAAATTATTTCGTATATTTTATACCAGATGTTAAGATCCAGCAAGGCTCAGGTCTACACTTTAATAAAAACCTAACCTGAAAGTTAGAAATACAAATAGTTGCTTCAAAGTTTGAAATCAGCTTTTAATGGAAATCAGGTGTTTTATCTGTTATTTTATTCAATTGGTTGCTATGGTAATGCATGAAATACCTTCAAGAAATATGACGGTTCATCAGTCTAGGCCTAACCTAAGATTTGTTAGGACTAAAATTACAAATATTGAAATACAAATGTTTTTATCAAAATGAATTATAGCCTATGTTACTCAGGGATAGTGTAGGTTTTTATTAGTAAAACTATTTTTTCAATCGGTTCAGTAGTTCCAGAGATTACCCCCTACATACAAACAAACAAACAAAAAACAAACTTTACCTCTTTATAATATTAGTATAGATATAAGAAGTTTAAAAAAGTTCTTGTAAATATCATGTAGTTTGTATAAGCTAGAGTTATCTTTATTACAAAGAGGAAAAGTGTGTTTGTCTGTTTGATTATTGTAATGAACTATATAAGAATCTACTTCAAACTTTTAACATTTTTATTCAACTTCAACTGTTGTGAAATAAAAGCATTATCTTATGAGGAACACGAGAAAGGGAGAGGGGAGCTGTAAATCATTAAGCTATTTAGAAATATATCTGAGTGGTAATGTTACAACTACTTTTTATTGATTATGTATGCTAAACCGTTGGAGAAAATTAAAAGCTAGACTAAAGAAATGATGGCAACGAAAAGAGATTTAAAAAAAATGCAGATTCTATTATCCTATTGCACATAAATATCTTATATTTGAAATAAACGAAAGTGATTCAATAAGGCTTCCGTATTTCCTTTATATACGGAACTCTACAAATTAAATTTAAGAAAGGCTTTTCAATAATAACAAGATCTTTATCAAAACATCATTTATCTATCTCGAGCATGATAAGATTGTGCTATAACTGTAAACATACAGTATAGGATTTGAAACTAGTTAGTTATATAATATACTGCGAATCTAAATATACATGGTGTGGTTTCAATTTAGGGTTTAATTTAGTATACAACGAAGAAATATGAAATTATATATCATCTCAAATAGTTTTCTTGTTGGCCCCTTAGGTAGCTTAAATAAGTCCAAACGATATTTTACTTGAAGTCACTCCCTCTTCCCAGCTGGGTGGAAAAGCCTGCATACGCCTCTTTGTAATCCAACGCTGAGGGATGTTTTCGAACAACATTGGTATCTTTAAACTGTTTTTACCTTTGACGAATTTTACGGAACACACGACATCACTGACGTTGCAATTTGATTACTGACTCTAATTTTGCAAGCCAAATAACGCAATCAAATACCTTTTTACAGTTTCAATGTTTAACTTTTAGTACCGGTGGACAATTGAATTGAATTGACAGCAAAGGTTCATGCCATGTTTGTAAAGTTAGATGAATGCGTTTCCTTTAACAGATGTTATCTGCACTCACATTGTTTTCTCGAACACTTTGTATGGTAAGGAAATGATTTTTGATTAATCTTCAAAATCATTTTTGTGTACGTTTTACTTCAGAAAGTTCGTTTGTGTATTATTGATAAAGGTTTTTCCAACGTCAGTCATTCCCAGACACAAGAATAGGATTTTTCTATAATTTTCGTAATTTGAGAAACCTAATTTAAAAAAAAACATAAAGGTACACATTCTGACAGTCAGGAAAACCAGGAAAAGCCAGGAAGACGAATATAATGTATGGGACTTCAAAGAGAGGGAGAGAGAGAGAGAGAGAGAGAGAGAGAGAGAGGGGGGGGAGAGAGAGAGAGAGAAGAGGAGTAACATCATGTCGCACTTACTTAATAGTTAGAACGTAGAAAGTGGAGTGATAGAATATAAACAAAGTCGCTCTGAAATCAGAAAGTATAAAAGAGCGAGAGAGACAGAAATGTGCCAATACAATCTGACAAGAGAAACGTTTTCTTGAGAGAGTTTCAGCTTAAACTGTTTAGAGCTGACAGCTCATCAAACTCAGAGACTTACACAATTTGTTTTGTGCCTCGTAATTGATTCAAACCAAACATACAGCAAACTATTACATCGATTGGAACATCTGCTAATTTTAAAGTTTTGTAAATTTATAAATTTCCAAATACTTAATCTTCATTTTCAAACATTAGGCTCCCAACTTTCATTTTCAGACATTGAACTTATAAATTTGTATTTATAAAACTAATCAAACCAATAATTTTCTAATTTATGAGATATGATACGGCTATAAGAGGTGTTACGGTTCACTTAACGTTCATCAACATAGCAGATCTACCACAATAGCCATAATAAATATTATTAATTTATGAAACATTATTAAGTTTAGCCAAAACAAAATGATGCAACATAAACCTAACTGGTTGACTTATTGCAATCAGGTAGGTATCCCAAGGTATTCATTTTAATACCAAATTTTTCAGTGCAGTCAATTATTATGATTAAAGACATCTACATTTCTTTTGAGGTTGATTCAAATACAAATTATTTGTTTAAATAATTAGTTTTAAGTTAGTTATTAGTATTTCATCTGTAAGCCATTTTTTATTTTGGCTAAATTGAACGTAAGCCACAAAGGTAGTTCTCTAAAAAACATTCAGATGACTTAATTGGACAATTGGTTAACATTTACAATAATATTGTGAATATATTAGATTCGACTAAATATAGTAACACACCAATACAATTAAAGTACTAATACAACAAAATGAAGGATTTTATGTAATAAACTAAGTTTCTTTAGTAGCCATAAATTTGTCCACATAGTCGAATTTTTCTGGTCTTGCAAGGAGAAATACTATCGAAAACGTTCGATTTTATTATTAATATAAACTATTAATGATACAAATTTATACTTTATAGCGATTGGTACCAGTACGTTGTAATTAACATTATTTTTCACATATTGTAATATTTAAGGAGTGGTTATGATTAAATTATACCTTGATAAATATAATTAATTGTGTAGATAAAATTTGATAAAAGTGGTTAGTCTCAAAACTGTAGACATATCACAAAAACCACAAAAACTTCTTAGATTTATAACTGAAACAAAATTAAAATAGTAATTATAATATTTAATAATTTTTAAAAATATGTAATTATTATATATTTGTAATAAATTCCTCAAAAGGAAACTATGTCACTATCAATACATTTTACTCAATGAAGCAGAGAAGTCGAGCTTTTTGGAAAAGGTGGTAAAAAAGCAATATATTTAAAAAGAGATTACGTAAAAATACTAAGTAATTAAAATTTGGTAAAGAGTGGTTGGTATTGAAAATAAGGATATATTACAAAAACTAAAATTAATTTTAAAAGCATTGTACGAGTATCCAAGTCACTATTGATAATAATATTTTTACCTTATTGTTTCCGTCTTGTGACTTCGTCTGCGTTTTTTATAATGACGAGTTTCAAAACCTATGTTTCATCATCAGATTATTTAATAAATAAATTAACAGTTCACATTACAAAAACACAACAACATACAACTCACGACACATAACACATATAAATTGTCCGGTAGACGTCTACTTCGGCGGGCGGCCGAACGACAACTCAGTTGACAATAATCTAACGAGTCCCGCGGATTTCAAATTTTATAAGAACTAAATCTGCCATGGGAGATCTTGTACATATTATTTTAGGAGAGACTGCTGCATACTTCGCACGACAACCCCTTAATTCCACTAAACTTAATATATTTTATAAAAGTGAAGGATTGATACCCTTAAGCTAAAGTGGTAAATAATATTAAATGTATAAATAAAATTATAACTAACTTTAAGCTGAACAGTTATTTATAATACGTATTTAAAAAAACGTATTAAAACATAAAAATCTATTCATTCTATGTTTTACACTCCAAACTGAACTTTGATTGTGTTTTTTAATTCTTATTCAAAGTTATAGTTTTTCTGAAACGGTTTTTGCAAAAATGGAATATAAATAATTTCTTACAGATTTCACAATAAACGTTTTTAAAATTTGACTGTAATAATTCTTTGTATCTAAGTAATTATAGTAAATAATATGAAAATAAATAAAACTAAAATAATTTCAGACAGTTTTAACCTATTTATTTATTTGTGAAAGGCAAGTGTAAATATAGGTTACTTATAACACTAAAAACATATGAAATGAAATGGAAATTATTTATTCTTTTGGATTTTTTCCACTACATTGTCTTACAGTCTAACAATACAAAACAATAATCCCTATATGGGCTTACGCCTGTGTGTAGGTAATGAGTTGGCTGCCTACACTCAATGCGATCGAAACTATCTCATGTCAGACATGGTGTTATGAACATTTATGGTGGATATGTATTTGAAAATCCAATAAAATATGACTTTGATTTGTGAGTCTGCTTGCAAAAGTATGTTACACACACAATATTTTACGTTACATGGACAATGTTGGGAGGACTTAAATAGTATTTCAACATTTTAATAATTCTAAAAAATATAGATTTTGTGTGAAATTATGATGTAGTAAACACGTTAAAATAATTAGTTGTGAACGCACAATATAAGGGACAAAAGTTGTATTTATAGAAATAACGATCAACAAGTTGACATTGTTGTTTCCTAGGAATCAGTGAACCTAACACAATCAATATAGACAGGATGTTCTGCTTCATTGTGTTTTTAATAATGATGTCTTTTAGATAATGATGTTTATTATCACCCTAAGGGAAGTCGGTCTTGTGAGGAGGTGTTTTATCACACTAATATCTCTTTTATATTTATGTTGTCAACTAAATCGAAGAGGTATTTTGAAAACTACCATAAAAAGAAAAAGCTTATAAATGTAAAATAAACAAATTAAGTACTTTAATTTAGCATTACCTTTTAATTAGTTTAATTTATATATTTAAGTAAAATTTGTTTGGAGTTGGATATAATATAATTTTATTTCCATATTTATTATTATTTCAACAAACAGTTTTTTTAAACAATAAATGTATTTGTTCAACTCCATTTTCTAATATTTAAAAACAATTTAATGTGCAAAAATCTTTTTATAAGATTAATGTGCTGTGACGTCAAAGACCATGACTTATGACTTGTTGCTGTTGTCTAGTGTGGCCTTGCCTGAACACACATCTCCGCTTCAGTAAATGTTTTAAAGAAAAAATATATTGTGCTGATACATATTCGATATTAACTACCTAAGTACAATATATTCGTATAATATACAAGCTATCGTTCTTTTGCACTTCTTTAAAGACAATAAGAACTATTAACAATAAAGATCTTTAACCTCGAAATTTACTGAATAGTCAGTTCTGGAAGTTAATTTTGAAACTAAAAAAATTACCCGTGTAAATCAAACTAAAATTCTTGAATACTGAGGGAGGGGGGGGTTCAGTTTTATTTTCTTCAAGAGAAGGGAACTATGGAAATGGACCATGTCGTGCAGAGTGGACACATTTGTTAGTCTCTCAGATGAAAGTGAGAAATTAATCCATTAAATAAAACATCACAGTTCTACTTGAAAACAGTAGAAGGGTCATTAGAAAATGCAAGAAAGGGTTGTTCGATAAACCAATCTTGGAAGTGGAAGTCAACCTAATTGTCTAATTGGGACAGGTAGTTCTGTCATTCTCCCTAGTTTCAATTCATCTTATTATATTCTTAATAAG
The DNA here is from genome assembly GCA_018207615.1 of Philaenus spumarius. Taxonomy (NCBI): domain Eukaryota; kingdom Metazoa; phylum Arthropoda; class Insecta; order Hemiptera; family Aphrophoridae; genus Philaenus; species Philaenus spumarius. The sequence goes on from JAGFPH010000566.1 coordinate 256,160, forward strand.
ACAAACAAATACATCATTTTAGTTAGATTTTTTTTTTTTGGTTTTTAAAGGCGAAAAACCTAGGTGGTTATCATCGCCTACATTTTAGTTAGAAACGAAGTTATTTTAATAAATCTTGATATTTCATGTATTAAAAAAATATATATTTCTTCACGATTGTTATGTTTTCTAATTAAAGTTGCATTTTCTTGATTAATATAATTAATTTAGAAAAGGTAAAAGTATTTTTATGATTTATCCGTATATCTTAAAAAAAAAAAAAAAAAAAAAAAAAAAAATTATTTCTAATCAACGTTTATGGCACGTTACTTAGTTCGCCTAAAGAAGTCTACGTACTACCAAGTTTTGTAAACAGAGTACAGAAGAGTTCCAACAAGAAAAGTGCCTGCCATTGAAGATTTCCTGTAAACAGGTTTAAACACTATGGTTGTAGGTTTTGGCAGGAATAAAACTATGCTTCCTACGTCCGCGCCAGATTATATTTATTAACTACAGATAACTTACATCAAACGTTTTTACTTACGGTTTACAGTAATTTCTATCATTAAAATGATTAGACAGACCAATTTTATTGTTATTTTATGTATTTATTTGTACAAAACTTACCAACTAGTTTTCTTTGTGGTTTATTATCTGGTCAGCCTAAACACTGGCTTAGAAACGTTTGAAAAGCACAACAAAATATTAAATGGTAGCTTTTATATTAGTTTGTTCAAACAATTTTTATATAGAATGTTATTGGGAAATTATAAATCCAAATACTTTTTACATATCTCTGTTAAAACATTTCTTTTCTATTTGCCAAGATTAAATAGAACGGAGAATTTCTTTAAGTATACTTAAAATTTAAAATGGAGATATTCATACAAGTCAAGTGGTTTATGCCACTTCGTGAATTCAGTTCATAAAGAAACTGGGTTATATCAATGCTTGCCGGCTTGAGGAGGCTTGAATGTTTTACAAATCCTTTTCAAGAGGGCGAAAAGAAAGATAAAATGTTAACTTTCACTCTCTGCTTCATTCCAATTGGCTCGTATATTGTCATCTTACTTTAGTTTTAAAATATTTTCAAGGTTACACTACGAAAACCTCGCTAATGTCTCTGCCAGACAAAGAGGTGCAGTACCCAGTTTTGTATTTCTTTTAGATTAAGTATACTTAGATTTACTGTCTAATTAATTTAATTTATTTTGTTGTATAAATTTAGCAATTGTAATGGGAAAAAACTGCCCATAACATAAATAAGATAATAAGAAGGACTAACAGGCATGTAAAAATAATGTGTGATATTTCTAACAAATTTTGAATTTAAAATTAACAAGGAGTTTGAATTACAAACAAAAAAACAATGAACATGAACTATTAAATAACTAATTAAACTTCAATTCGTTCACTCTATATGCTACAGCGGTAAGAATTCAAGAAGCCCTTTAGAAATACAAGTTTTGAGTGCGTGTTTAGGCCCTTTAGTTACAATGTGCTTATTTTTAAATATCTTGTAATTATATGCATTTTATGTTTTATCTCATTTTTTTTATGATCTCAAAATAAACGAGTGATGCAGTTTCTGACGGTGGGAAACGCGTTAAACAAAAACGAAGGACCAAAACAGTCTCGTGACAGATATTACAGATCTAGTACTTTGTTATATGATAAACAGAGCTTTGAGAATAGGCCACGAAAGTCAACATACTTGGTTTTCAGAAGCAAGCTGCTTACATACGAGATTCGTTGAAGAAAGGTAGCACATTTGATTTGTACTTGATTGACCACTTACTAGTGAACGATGTTGGACTGGCTGTTTTGTCTACAAAATACAACTTTTAGCAATTATATTGTTTGCTGTTCATATAAACGACTGTACTCCCCTCTCATCTGTTTTCATAATTGTTAAAATGCAGGAACTTTAACAACCTGTTTGTGTGAAATTTGATAAAAACTTTAGGCATTTAAATGCTTAGACAAGCTTTTAAAGAAGATTGTATGAATCAAAAACATTGCAACTAGTTTTAAATCGGGCAGAAATTCTTTCGACGAAGTTCGAGAACCTTTTGACCTTTTTTACCTGCAACATCAAAAGATGCAAACCATAACGAAACAGCTGGTTGTTTGATTCGTTGTAACCGACGCGACGGTTGACTGCAACAAATTGCTGAAGATGTGAGAATCTGCGTAATACAATGCCTTGTGATTGTAGTCGAGATACTTGAAATGCAGTTTATTCCCGCCAAGATTATCTCTAGTCTGTTGACAAGCGACGAAAAATAGAATCGAGTCATAGCCATTCAGGAGTTGCTTGACAATTGTGAAATAAACATTGCAACTGGAGATGAAACAATAGTTACGATGATGACACCAAGTTGCAATTGCCATATTGGATTAGACAAGGCTTAAAAAGCCACACTTCAAAGTGATGGAGGATATTTTAAGTTACTGGAAAGGTGTTGTTCACCTAAAATTACTTCTATGTCGGATTTGCGGCTACATTGTTGTTTTGCGTTGTTTATGGGTTTCCTTGCGCGACCTACGAATTGGGAAAAGGAAAGCTGGATGCTTGCACCACAACAACGCCTCGTTCACATTTCACTGCCTATTCAGATCACTTGGTAATCGACAGGGCAATAGTAATTCCTTACCTACCCTATTCTCATGACCTAGTCTTGTTACCAAAATTTAAGTCAGCCTCAAAAGGGCGACGTTTTTAATCATGATAGGAGATGCAAGAAATTGTGATTATTGATCTGTGAGCTGGAAGAAGTGTTTTGTTTTATAAGAACTACTTCGAAAGCGGACGTGCTGTAAAAAAAGTCAATAAGTTTTTATCTAAAATTTCAGTTATTATTTAAACTGACCTTGTTTTGTTAAAATGTCCGTAAGTAATCGTTTGAAAAATAATGGGCTGCAGTGCGGCTGCACCAATATTGGAAGGTGAAAGAAGGATAGGGAAAACTAACTGCCAGAAACTTTCTGTTTCATTCTGTATTTCCAACTTTAAAAACGACCAACCCTAATCTTATTTTTGTTTGTGTACAATTAAATGAAGTTATATTCCTTTTTATATTACGTTTTTGGCAGTGACTAATAAAATATGTAACTAGCACTTGCAACACCCTTAACTTCAAACTGTTTAGTTAATTTGTGAAACACATTTCTTGAAATCTTTCCAAGTTCCCACCTTTTCTCACATTAAGAGATTTAGGCGTGCAAAGTTTTGATGAATAAATCATCAATTTTCCGTCTCGAGGCTTCTAGTGAAACTAGTATTTGCGTTCAGTTATGTACACAGCTATGCACATAAAGAGTTTCTCTCTTATTTTTGGATTTAATATTAGTAACAGAATGTTTGATGTAAAGAAATGGGAGGATGAAAAATGAACATTTTAAGACTTTCGAACATTTAAATACTAAACAAGTATTTACTTTTTGGTAAAAGAAAAGTTGTTGCTTTGGTCGTCGTTTGGGGAAATGCCCTTATATACATGGAGCCGAACGTTAAAAGTTAACAAAAGTTTGACTCTCATTTGTCGCAGTATATTTTATCTGGAACACAAACATTTATGGCATTGCAATTTGTCACAGTTTTAAAGTATACTAACCCTCGTAAGTTGCAATATACAGAACTCAAAGTACATTTTGTAATTTAGGGAGGTTAGAGTTTAATTTGGTACCCAAACATAAATATTTTAAATTATGTTGTTGTGTATCGAATTGTTTGATTGAAATTATTTACCAAAAGGAGTTAAACATTTTTGATATATACTTTTTAAAACCCATTTTCCTTTTATTTGTGAAAGTAACTTTTAGCTAGAGGTTCAAGAAAAACCCAGGTACTCAGTGTAAGTTAATACTGTTTGGGAGCCATTATCTCTCTTAGATGATACCCATCCTCTAATGTATAATTTTGTTTCATGTTTATTGCCATTAGTTATATATATATATGGATTGTAAATTTTAACAATATAATTTTTATAAAACGGCTTGTTGTTTGGAACCATTGGGGCGCTTAACAAACTCGACCTTCTTCATGTTTTGTAGTAAGTAGACCGAAATTTCGGACGTACTGTTTAATAACATTCTTAAATATAGTAATTAAAATTAAGTTTAAAATACGATGTTGTAAGTACCAAAATTATTTCAAACAAAATTCTTACTCGAGTGTGTCTTTGTATGCAAAAAGGGATGCAACCTAATATGGTTACTGACTTTAATTTTTAATATACTACCATAATAATGTTTCTATGTCTTTAAAAAGCGAACATGAAATATTTAGAACATTATTATTTTCAGTACATTCATTATTTATCCGTAAGAAAGTTATTTATAACTCCCCAAAAATAAATATTTCTTTCTTAACAAACATTACAAAAAAATGAAGACCTATTTATAATATAAAATTTAAATAATAGATTAGAAAGATTATACACGTTTATAAATTCTGTTTTATTTGAAATACCAATAAGAAAATTCACTATTTCTCTTATAATAAGTAATTACAAAATCTATAAATTTATAACTTCATAAAAATAATGTTTAGCTCGCAACAAAGCCGAAAAGATTATGAACCTCAGCAAGTTGATTAAGCTTTGTTATAAAAGCAAAACCTTGTTCAAAGGTTTGCTGAAATATACTAGTCTGTTTACTCCATTTCGGATTTATTATTTTCGTCTGTTACAGACATATTGGTTGAAACCTTTTCCTAACTTCTTGTATATGAATACAAAAATGTTATTACACACTAGTATTGTGTTTTGCCAACTAGAGTACTTACTCATATTTCATGATAGTATGCTGGTAGTAGTTTAATCTATTCTAATAATATAACGGGGTAAATTTTGTTAGTTGTGATTTTTTTAGGGTATCTCAAAGTTTGTAAAGTGTTTGACTTGTGAATAATTTAGACTTTCCTGAGTAACATGCGCTAGTTACTAGTTTTACGAAATTTAATTTTAGTACTGTTTGAAAAATAACGGAAGGTTACATACACTACTTGTTGGATATAGTTTTAATTGTTGTGGTAATTTAAATAAATGGCTTTGTCTTGTGTGGTAACACAGAATCAACTTAGAACAGAAACTACTGTCAGGGATATTCCACAGGATTAATAATAACAAATAAATAAATATATAACAAGACGTATTAATAAAGAAATAAAGGATCGGACTAATAATAATAATAATAGGAAAATATGTTCAGTCACAACTATGTAGCGTAAAATCTTTAGAAACTAGTCGTTGGTCAATCTCAAATAACAACGGATGTAAAAATCACACTTGTGCCGTACTTCTTAAAATAATATATCGACGATTCCATGAGAACCAACATAGCTTACATGTGCAAATACAGGCAGACTTATTCAGAAGGAAGTCGATTGTTAATGAATCATTTACCAATTAAAAGCTGATAAATTCAAATCGCCCAATAAGAATAGAATGCTAAAAACACGTGCAAAAGTATGGTGGAGAATAATTTCGAGACGACGCCAAAAAGAGTTTGTGCTTCATGTGGTAAGCTTCAAGCTATCAACAACTATACAAAACCTTTCAAGGTGCACTAGTTTCATTTTAATTTATCATAAAATTGAGCCACCCAATCAAACAAAATCATCAAAAGGGATCCCACCAAGGGCCGTCAAAACCAAGGATATAAAGTGGAGTGTAAAGTGAGAAATACAATAAAAATCAATCAGTGAAAGTGTAAAGTGTTTAAGAGAGAGATAGAGCAAATTATGTAAGTAGAATAAATTTCCATTTGTAGTAAGGCAGATCTCGAAGAATAAAATTAAAAATCAAACAAAATAATAAACCAGAAAATAATTTCATAAAAAAAATCAAAGCTCAATTAAAATATAAATAATGGTGGGAGAACTCTTTTATTAGAATTAGCGGCCAAGAGGGTTTTTATGAAACTAATAATAAGCATTTTAAATCAGTTACCGTACCAACTTTCAAATAATTCAAGTAATTCAGTAAATAATAAAACACAATAGAGTTTATTAATGCTTTAAGAAAAGTATGAAGTAAAGTTGAACGACTTATTAAGATAACCAACTGTAAAAGGATAACTTGAAGGATAACTGGCTAATAGTTTATAAAAGTTGTAATTTTATAATTTAGAACTAAAATGTTTCTGTCAAATAAATATAATTAATTAAAATATAATAAAAGGTTTTAGAAAGATATATAATTATGTGTTAGGAGAGCTGAATGTGCAAAGATAATTTGCACAGCTTTCTTTAGTACAATTAATTATTCAAGTTATTAAATTTGATCAGGATATCTAGGGTAGAATATATATTTCATTTTGTATTGATTATGGAAAGAATTCCATCGGATATTATAATAGTAGATTGAATGTGGGGATGACTGAATATTAATTGTGTAGTTTAGTCGTAATATTTCAATCTATGTCAAATCATTTATAGCAAATTTATAAAAATAAATTCCATGTATTTGTTCCAAATAAATAATTAAAACTGTGAAAAATACTTGTCAAGAAAGTTTATGCAAATTTTCAGAATAACAGTCTATAGGCCTAATCAAACAAATAAATCATCTCTGTACGTATTTCATCCTAGTTCTTTGGAGTCACCTTGCATTCCAAGCTAAAAATGATTCAAAAATTGAATAGGAGGTAGCCCATAAAACTTAGAACATTTCTTGAAATTAAATAAACATACATCATCAAAATAGATAACTTTACACTGTGAATGCACCTAATCATAGGACTACCTTACACTACTTAAGATAATTCGACCACGCAGCTGAACCGCTGACGTGAGTTGAGCAAATTTCCAAAATTAACTTTATAGGCCTTTGTTTTAGGCTTTCAACCCACAATTTGGGAAATAGGTCTATTCACGGCGGTGCTGAATAGCTGCAAAATGGTTCGTACGCCAACCCCCGTATTGGGAGTATCTTCAATACACAACACATTGCGTGCTGCCCACGCCAACCCCACGGTAGAGTCCACCACATGGCTTTGAACCGAGTACTTCTATGGTATTTTACGTTTTGATTTTGGGAGAAGCAAGCGAGCTATAAGGTTGCGTAAAAAACAAAATGTGCAGAATAATATCCTACATTTATATTTGTAGAAAAAACTAAAAAACAAATTCATTCTCGTAGGAACAATCTCAACAAATAGTTACTTCCGGTCAAAAAACGTGCTTCCGATTGTTGGATTTTTTTGGCTAACGAACTCATCCGAGCGACGTAGACAACCAACATGTGTACCAAATTTGAACCAAATCGGACTTTAAATGCGGCCGCTACAGTGCGAACACATATATACATATATATGACTTTTAATGACACCCCAAAACGTGTCTGGGGACCATGATCGGTGCTCATTTGCTATTCCTGACCTTAGGTCTTACCATAAGGGCCACTCCTAAGGAAATTCTCTAGTAAAACGAAATCCTGAAGGCACATTTTATGGGGGTCATTGAAAATTTGGGGTCCACTCCCAGCCCTTTAACGTATGAAACAGCTGATTCATATCATAAGCTTAGCAACACACGTTTGATGAATGCCACAAAAACCGAAAATGTAGAGTTAATTCGTTAATTATTTTTCACAACCAACAGCTTTTAATATTAGGTTAACAAAATATTAAGGCTTACTGTATTACAATTCAAACATCTGTTGTTACATATCATACACAAAATAGCTGATTTGGATACAAAAATTAACACAATTGTAGGTTAACCCTATATTGAAACACTGCATTTTTCTTGAAAATATCTATATTTATTACCATAGAAACAAACATGGCATATTTAGAATCAGGAAATAATTGTTCTTCAAAACCAACAGTTTTTTAGGTTAATTAAAAGCAAAAATACAAATAAAAATCAACGAAAGGTTTACTGTATCATAACTTAAACATCTGTTTATACATATTGTTACATATCTGATTACATATTGTTATAACTAAAACAGCTGATTTGTATTAAAAGCTTAACACAATTTTAGGTTAGGCCTATACCGAACCAACACACATTTTTGAAAGAATTTACATTTATTACCATAGCAAACTATTTGGCAAATTTAGAATCGGATAATTTTTGTTACCACCCAACAACGTTTTTAGTTAGTTACAAAATTCTAACATTCCCGCATAAAACCTGGCCCTAAATCGTATGCACCAGGAACTAGGAGACCGCATCCCACCACCTTACCCGATAAAAGTGCCTCTGTCCTAATCAATCGACATTTCAGTGAAGATATCAGATTATACAATAATTTAATATGTTAATTTTGTCTGTCTGTTTGTATCTTGTAATCCTTGTAACATAAGCGGAATCCTTATGGGATCACGTGTTTGTCACAATCGATTTCCTTAGGAACGCATAAAGATATCACAATGAACATCGAGACCGCTCTAAAGCATGCTAACGGTCATAATATACAGGGTGTCTTGCAACCATATGAACAAACGTTATAACGTTATTCAGCATGCCAAAAGAAACAAAAAATGTTATATAACATGTGTCCTATCTCATTCCGATTTCGGTCTGTCTGTCTGTATTTTTTTTTTACAAAATACTTAATATTTTTAGAAGTAGAAAAGATACTTTAAGCTCAAACCAAACTTTGTACACCTATTTGTTGCGTAACCTTTTATCACTGTACGAACAATTAGAACAATATTTTAAATATTTTCAAAATGGTGGCCGTTTAAAATTTTTAATGTCAAATATCTCAAAAAACGCTAACTTTACAAAAAAAATCACAAGAGACAAAAAAGTTTACTTTTTTAATGACAAACTCAACGGTTTTTTATTTTGTCTGTAGCTCAAAAGACAAAAGAGATATTGACCTAAAAAGGCAAAATGTATTTCTTGGTATTTGTCAACAATACCCAGAATTACTCTAGAAACAAAATATTTTAAAGTTATTTTGAGCTAAAATAGTGAGTTATTTGCATAATGTTCCGAGCAATTTCTGAGCTGATTCCACTATCAAAAATAACGGAAAAAGTTAATTTATTCATAGGTCTGGTAATGCTTCGTTAGAGAGTTACAGCTAGCGAAAGACTTCACCCGTGTTTCAGATTACTCACAGAAACGAATCCCTATTGAAATATGTAGGGCGTTAATTAAGGTGTAAAATTTATTTAATTTACGTAAAATGAGCATATAAATTTAATAAAATAGGTCCCAGTGCTGCAACTTCAGTAATTATTACAATATTTGACCCGAAACGCAAAATTCGGTCTAAAAAAATATATGTTTTCTGTAGGGTTTTAGTACATTAACTTTGTGAAATGGGTATACACCCTCAAACGTATTATCTTGTAGAGAATTTATTTCTGAAGATATTTGTGTTAAGCAGTTTAATAAAAAACTAAAAATTAAATTAAAATATCTCGGAAAAGGCATATCTTTAAAAATAAATTAATGTATTATAAAATATCCACCCTTTTTGTTGTCTACAGGTTACCAAATAATTTGATATTCAAAGATTGTAAATAATTCACTATTAATAAACATCTAATACTTTTATCTGTAAACATGGTAACATTGTTGTTATTTCTCATTCGATTTTCTTAGTTAAGCTACCGTTACATTTGAGGCGTTGATTACAAAAACAGCACTAGTCAAAAAAACTTAATTTTCAGGAAATACAAAAAACTGTATATTATGAGTATGACTGAAAGCTGTAAGTTTGTTTTTTTTTACCATAAATATACATGTTGTTAGCGTATTTTTAGTTTACTTTTCATTTTTATTCCTTTAGCAGTTACACAATAAAATATTAAAATATGTTTGACAAGTGCTGTTTTTGTGGACATTTTTGAAAAATAATATGTATGCCTCACTTTTTATATGTTTTATTACTGTTTCATAAACAATAAATTCAATATAATGCATAAAAAAATATTAATAACACAAAAAATCTTCTTCTTTAAACTTTAAACAATATAAAACAAATTTCTATACTAAATTGTTTAAAGAAAACATGAAACATATTACACGCAAAATTATTACAATTTACAAAATCTTCATAAACATAAAAATGCATAAGAATCATAAAAGTAAAACAAGAAATATCTGTAACATTTATTTAAATATTAATAGTGGTGAAATTTAGAATAAAATATTGTTAATACTTCTGAAGTTATGGTTTTGAGTGGATGGTGCCAGTAACGAAATTCTTGCAAAAACAACACATGTGCTTGACATCAGCTGTTTTTGTAAGAAACCATTATTGACAAGTGTTGTTTTTGTGAGAAATAACTAATGCAGAACATCCACAGGTTGGGCAAGTAATAAAAATTCCCTTTATCTCAATTTAGATTTTTTTTTACAAGTGCTGTTTTTGTAATAAACGCCTCATTTGTATTTAAAAGTTGGATATTTTGTAATTCATTCATTTATTTTTAAAGATATGTTTTTCGGTTTTTCCTAAATATTTTAATTTAATTTTTGGTTTCTTATTGGCCTATTTTACACAAATATCTTCAGAAATGAATAATTCTCTACAAGGTATGTTTAAATAACCAGACCTATGAATAAATTAACTTTTTCGTTATTTTTGCTAGTGGAATCAGCTCAGAAAGTGCTCGGAACATTATGCAAATAACTCATTATTTTAGCTCAAAATAACTTTAAAATATTTTTTTCTAGAGTAATTCTGGGTATTGTTGACAACTACCAAGAAATACATTTTGCCTTTTTTTGGTCAATATCTCTTTTGTATTTTGAGCTACAGACAAAATAAAAAAACCATTGAGTTTGTCATTAAAAAAGTAAACTTTTTGTCTCTTGTGATGTTTTTGTAAAGTTAGCGGTTTTTGAGATATTTGACATTAAAAATTATAAACGGCCGCTATTTTGAAAATATTTAAAATATTGTTCTAATTTTTCGTACAGTGATAAAAGGTTACGCAAAAAATAGGTGTACAAAGTTTGAGCTCAATATCTTTTCTACTTCTAAAAATATTAAGTATTTTGTAAAAATCATATACAGACAGACAGACCAAAAATGGAATTAGATAGGACACATGTTACACTACATTTTTTGTTTCTTTTGACATGATGAATAACGTGATAAAGTTTGTTCATATGGTTGCAAGACATCCTGTATATTCCAACAAACATATTTTCCGTGAATTTCTTGGCGCTAAAGTTTAGTTACCAGAAAAATCAATATTTCATTGTTTTGTTGTGTGAAAATATAACTTTATAATTTTAAAACATTATTCGTATGTAGTACTTGAAAGTTTTGTTAAAAAGTCCACCCCTATATATCAGAAAGTACTGCAGTTAAAATTGAAAAAATAGTAGTAGACGTATTCAAATACTTTAGATTGTTACAATAGCACAATGGTGAAAAAGTGATGTAAATGTTTTTAATTCAGGTGGTGTAGAGTGTTATTGTACTTTCACTAATATATAATTTATATAATTTTTCAACCGTGGTTATTGGTTAGATGGTTCATTTCGTATTTAGCTATGATGTTTTAATACTTTTCTGTTCTGCTTGGAACCCTTTGCTCGTGAATATAACTAGCACTTTTATAGTCATCATTCTAACGGTAATTTTATTTTAAACTGTCGACTCGATTTTCTTAGTTATAAGTCGAAATAGTGAGTGTTTACAGGAAGTAAAAAAACCATTCAGGACTTTGGGATATGATTCCTCATACAAAAAGGAAGAAAAAGTTCATATAAACATAGAACAAAGGTCCGAAAACTCTTAGTTTTCCAGATATTCACCATTTTTTTTTTGTACAAAATAATTCATATCTAGAGAACGGTTTGACAGAGAGAGTTTATATCTCAAGAAAAATGAGCGATTACATCCGAAAATGCGTTTCAAAATGGCGGTTGTTTGAAAATTTCAAACCTAAATTACTCAAACACCGTACATTTTAATAAAAAAATGGAAAGGCATCTTTTTTGTAGTCCTTTTGATTCCCTATCGGATGGTGTAACTAAGTTCAAGATAATGACAGCAAATGTACATACAATATTGTAGTATTTACTTTGTTGGTATAGGATGCCGGGTTGAACAAACCAATTATTACACATAACTTAATTATTATCCTTCATCCGATTGTTTTGGCGGTTGCATCACCACATAGAGAATCAAAAGGGCTACAAAAAAGGTATCCTGACATTTTTTGTTAAAATGTACGGGTTTTGAGTAATTTAGGTTTGAAATTTTCAAACAGCCGCCATTTTGAAACGCATGATTAGATTTAATCGCTTATTTTTATTGAGATATTTCATTGTTACGTGAAACTGCATGCCACGTTTGAACTCAATCAGTCAAACCGTTCTCTAGATATGAGTTATTTTGTACAAAAAACAAAATGGCGGATATCTGGAAAACCAATTGTTTTCGGGCCTATGTTTATATGCAAGTTTTTCTTCCATTTTGAAAAGAAATCACATACCAAAGTCCTGAAAGGTTTTTTTACACCCAGTATAAATGTTTTACATAAAGTCCCTTTTGTCTAATCCCATTCCACTAGTTAAAAAATAAATCATATGCTATGATAAATCCTTTATAACTCTCTTTTACTTTATAATATTTTACATACAATTTCAAGCTTGATGGTTTCGCGTGTCGAGATTTTGGATGGTTAAACACGACTTAATCATTTTCTATGATGAAAACAGTTCTTGCCTCGTATAGCAAAAAGGAAGTACACGCAGGGCGAGAATACAACAATGGGTTCAGATATACTTCCTAAGACACTGTTTGTCCCATTTTGTTTTTTTATTCGAGGCAAAATAATGTTTTTCTAATAATTTAACATTTATGATTTTAGATTTAATTAACACAAATAATAAAGTCAAGACAAACATTTTACATTTTCTATTGTTCCAATGTACGATTTCAAGTTTCATATTTTGAAGATTGGAAATAGCATTTATGGAAAAAATGTCGATTAATCTTTATTTAGAAAGAATTCTTTGTTGTTTAATTCTAATGAGAAAAACTGGCGTTAGAAATAAGAAGGGTTATAAGATTGGTGGATAAGCGTAATTTAGCATTCACGGCTTAAAGTTGGCACCCCTGTTTGCCTTGATAGTAATAAATCTTCGTCTCGACTTTCACTGAAGCGGACGAAACACCATAACTTAGTGAAATCCTGGCACAGCTTGTACTGCACAGATAGACGATACATCAGCTAGTAGTTTTGGGTTGTATAATCTTTGTGTTAAATGTTATGGTTTAATCCTAAACAATACTTACTCAATAATGTTTGTTAGCAGTGTTTCTTAAACAATAAACATGCTTATTTCCATTTGATTAATTGAATTCATATTATATTAGTGGCTATTGTGTTAAAAATAAAGCGTCCATTCAAAGATGTTCCAAGAAATAACTAATTAAAAATTATGAATGTTATCATTCAAAAAGTATCCTCTACTGTAATTTGTGTAGTACAAGTGAAAATAAGATCACTTAGCATTCTAAGTTAGCCTATTAATATTAAGTCTATGTCATAAGTTAAACAAATCAGGTACAGGTTTTTATTAAGTGTTTTTCAATGAAATTCAATAATACTTGATTTGTTAAATAAAGGCTAATAAGTTAAATACTATTATAATAAGGACGTTTGTGAGCATAGAAGATTAGCAATAAACATCCTATTTTATTTTCCAGTAAATATTTGTTGTAATAAAAGCTGTCGCTAATCAACTATCTATATTTAACTATAGTGTACTAGATGGCCCACGCCTTGCTCGCTTCGCTCGCCAACCCACGCGGTGACTCGCGTCGAAGCAAATGCAAACAGTTTATTTTATATAAATAGGCCCTGCTATTAAATTCTAATATGTCTTATTTATTTTTAATTAGGATGTAACACAGTGGTTTTTTATTTTTAAATTCCTTAATTTATTAATGGTTTGTTTTCTAGCTTTAAGGAAAGTATAACAATCAACATTTTAATAGGGGTTGTTTCTACATTTTCAAAATGTCAATCTACGAACATTTTTTATGTATGTTGTAAGAAATAAATGTACAAATTTTCAGTTCAATAACTTTAAGGAAAATATCAAAATTAATTTTTATTGTTTTAGGGGTTGTTATCACATTTTGACCCCTTAGCAGCACGCTACAAAATGCAAATCAAGTCTACGTTTTCTATATATCTTGTAAGAAATAAATGTACAACAGCTCTCTAGCTTTAAGAAAAGTATAACAATTAATATTGATTGTTTTAGGGGTTGTTTCAACCCTTAAATCAAAAATTAAGTCTAGCCGATGTTACTCAGGGATAGTGTAGCTTTTTATTAGTAAATATATTTTTTCCATCAGTTCAGTAGTTCCAGAGATTACCCTCTACATACAAACAAACAAACAAGTTTTATCTCTTTATAATATTAGTATAGAATAGTATTATTTAGGTATTTAGATAGCAACTGCTAGAATATGATTGTTTTGTTGTACTGTTATAAAGCATGCATTATAATTGTGTTATTCAAGTTAGTAGATTCAAATTTAAAAATATAAAGAGGTAGAGGAGTTTTACATTTAAATTGTGTGCTTTTCCACTATTGAACGAAACACAATACATTATAACGATATTTTATTAACAGTCGTGTCAAGATTCAAAAGTTGTCATTTAACAATTCAGGTTTTAACAACACTTATAAGTAATATAAGTATTTTATCTTAAATGCATTCTATCCGTTATTATAACAATAATTATGCAACCATATTACAAGAAGGAAAGAATAAAAAATTCCCCTGCTTTGTTTTTCAAAAGATTTGAAATTTAAACAAGTTTATGGAATATTGATAAATATTATAAGTTAGTGAACGCCTTTTCAACTTTATTTGTGAAAATATAAACGATATTTTAAACATAAACTTTTGTGGGAAAAATTATTTATACTCTATCCGTACAGTTATCTAGATCTACAATATAACAGACAAATGAGTTCATTTAAACTCATCCTAAAAACATTCTAGGAATCTTGATCAATACCCTTGCATGTTTACTAAACTATTATATTAAGTGAAGTATTATGAGAAGTATCGTCCATAAAGAATATAATGATATTAGTTTTTAAAACTTAATTTGGTTTAGCAATGGGTTTTCATTCTTCGCTTTCAACTTAAAGTATACGGGGGAAACCCACTAGTATGTCAAGCACAATCTCATAGACTTCATAATATTACTATTATTACTATTATTATTACATGTAACATTACCATTTTCAGAAAGTTTTACTAAATTGTTTACGTCTGTGATTTTATATAAAGTTAATGGGATCCAAGGTATTAAAATTCTAGCACTTTAAACGATCACCATTTTGATTTGGGTGGTTAGACAAAATTTAATATTTTTCGTAGTTTGAGCTTTAAGTCACAAAACTCTTTGCAAATGTTTAACTTAGTAAATATATCAATCAGTTTTTGAGTTAAAATTTTAATAAGTGAAAAAAATGGCTGCTGTGAAGAACTAGATATTTACGACATTTTAAAAAAGATATTGTGATTTATTGTCCTTGGCCCAGACATATGATCTAAACGTATTGATAGAGA